>JADRCD010233604.1:14131-36587 GCA_019843815.1 Montemys delectorum | reverse complement strand
GGATCCATCCCATATATAATCACCTAACCCAGACACTATTGTGGATGGCAACAAGTGCTTGCTGACAGGATCCTGACATAGCTGTCTCCTGAGAGGCTTTGCCAGTGCCTGACAAATACAGAAGTGAATGCTCATAGCCATCCATTGGATTGGGAAAAGGGTCCCCAATGAAGGAGCTAGAGAACAGATGCAAGGAGCTGAAGGGATTCACAGCTCCATAGGAGGGATAACAATATTAACTAACAAGTAGCTTCCAGAGCTCCCAGAGACTAAACCACCAACACAAAAAAATGGGACTCATGGCTGCAGCTACACATGTAGCAGAGGATGGCCTAGTTGGTCATCAATGGGAGGAGAGGCCCTTTGCCGTGGGAAGTCTCTATACCTCAGTGTAGGGGAACGCCAGGGCCAGGAAGTGGGAGAGGGTGGGTTGGTGATCAGAGGGAGGGGGAAGGAATAGGGGGTTTTTCAGAAGGGATGACAGGAAAAGGGAGAACATTTGAAATATCAATAAAAAAACATCTAATTAAAAGAAAAAAGAAAAACAATGACTTTCTGAAATTTGCAGGTAAATAAATGGAACTAGAAAATATGCTGAGTGAGGTAACCCAGTAACAAAAGAATACACATGGTATGTACTCACTGATAATTGGGTATTAGGCAAAAAGCTTGGAATACCCATAATACAACTCGCAGATCATATGAAACTGAAGAAGAAGGAAGAGCAAAAATTTGGATGCTTCAGTCTTACATAGAAGGGGAACAAAATAATTGCAGAATGGAGAGTGAGGGAGAGAAATGGGAGAAAGAGAGGAGGGGAAAGGAAAGGGGGGAAAGATCAGGCATGGGAGGAGTCTGGGGAGATGTACAGAGGATCAAGAAATTGAACAGAGGTATGTAGCAGTGGGAGCTGGGAAACTGGGTGTACTGGCTGGTTTTGTGTGTCAACTTAACACAGGCTGGAGTTATCACAGAGAAGGGAACTTCAGTTGGGGAAGTGCTTCCATGAGACCTATCTGTGAGGCATTTTCTCAATTAGTGATCAAGGGGGTAGGGCCCCTTGTGAGTGGTGCCATCCCTGGGCTGAAGTCTTGGGTTCTATAAGAGAGCAGGCTAAGAAAGCCAGGGGAAGCAAGCCAGTAAGGATCATCCCTCCATGGCCTCTGCATCAGCTCCTGCTTCCTGACTGCTTGAGTTCCAGTCCTGATTTTCTTTGGTGATAAACAGGCATGTGGAAGTAAGCTGAATCAACCCTTTTCTCCCCAACTTGCTTCTTGGTCATGATATTTTGTGCATTAATGTAAACCCTAACTAAAACACTGGGAGTAGTCACCAGAAAGTGCCAGATGCCAGGAAAGCAAGAGGCTCCCAGGATTCTACAGGGATGACATTAGCTGAAATACCCAACAAAGGGGAGAAAGAACAGAACCAGTAAAGATCATATCCAGAGGTTAGACACAGGCCCCTGTTGAGGTATAGGACCACCCACTCATCTCAAAAATATTAACCCAGAATTGCTCCTGTTTAAAGGAAATACAGGGACAAAGAATGGAGCAGAGACTGAAGGAAAGGCCATCCAGTGACTGCCCCACCTGAGAATCCATGCCATCTGCAGACACCAAACCCAGATACTATCGCTGATTCCAAGAAAGCTTGCTGACAGGAGCCTGATATAGCTGTCTCCTGAGAGGCTCTGCCAGAGCCTGACCAATACAGATATAGATGCTTGAAGCCAATAATGGGACTAAGCATGGGGTCCACAATGGAGGAGTTAGACGAAGGACTGAAGGAGCTGAAGGGTTTTCAACCCCATAGGAAGAACAATATCAATCCACCAGATCCCCCAGAGCTCCCAGGGACTAAACCACCAATCAAAGAGTACACATGGACTGACCCATGGCTCCAGCTGTATATATATATATATATATATATATATATATATATATATCAAAGGACAGCCATGTCAGACATCAATGTGAGGAAAGGCCCTTGTGAAGGGTTTGATGTCCAATTTAGGGGAATGCTAGGGCAGTGAGGCAGGAGTGGGTGAGTAAGGGAGCACCCTCACAGATGCAGGGGAAGGGTGGATGGGATAGGGTGTTTGTGGAGGGGAAACCAGGAAGGGGAATAAAATTTGAAATATACATAAACAAAATAACCAATAAAAATAATAAATTACTTTAAAACAAACAATCAAAATATAAAATAGATAAATTATTTTAAAAATTGACTAAGCCTTTCTGGAAATCTCTTAGGATGACATAGTGCCATTGGAAGGTTGAGGGCCACTCCCCTCTTTTCTATTCCGTCCTCCACCTTCAGAACTATGGGAGACACATCATTGACTTCTCATCCATTGAAGATGCATCAGAAGCATGCTATCCATGAGAAAGAAAGCCCACAGTAGTCACTAAATCTATTGGTGACTCACTTGTGACTCCTCGGCCTCCAGAACTAGGAGTAATCAATTTGCAGTATTTACAATTACTCAATCTCTGATATATTGTTTTAGCAATACTAGCAAACTGATAGAGAACATACCTTCTCCTGAGATATACAATCAAGTGAAGGTGTTTACTTCACTTTTCTTCAGGACAAGAATAAGGGTACTGTTGAGGGGAAAGTCCTTTGAGTTTTGAAAAAGAAAGAAAAAAAATTAGCCACAAAAAGATCAAAGACCTGTGGGATTAGTGAGCCTACTTATTATCCTGACTTAAGCAACAAGTTTTGCTTATATACTTTTTTTCCTTTACTTCAAATTCTTCCTCTCCTTTCTAGTTAATCACACAGGTAACAGAGATGAAACAGTCTCAGGCTAATGATATTGTTCAATTTGATCCTGAAGCTATCCTGCTTCTCAATATGCATATAATCCCCTAGCCCTTCACTTTTATTTTAAACTCAAATGCACAGAAGCTTAGATGAGAAAACAAATGCAGTCTACATAGTAGCTATTTGTTGAAGGAAAAATGAAAGTTTGAAATATGATATATTTGGATTTCCAATAGTAGTTCAAGAATATGGGTTTAGTCCAGTATCTATATAGATGTCTTCAAAAATCTGCTTGGATGCTAGAGTTCCTGTTTGGTTATGCATCTTCTTCATTCTGTTCTAACTAGTCTGGGCATCACTTCTGCCATTGTTCAGAGCAGGGGGAGTTGGTGGAGAATCAGCAGTAGAAAAATGGCAGCTGAGGTGACTTAGGTTAGAATAGTACTCTGTAAGAGGCTGATGATTCAGTTAAAGCTGTTGGCAGAGAACCAGACTTCCCTGCAAGGAGATAGAGGGAGGAATTTGAAGCAGAAGAATAAAAGAGTAGCAAAGAAAATGTGGGAAAGAACAGGAAAGATAAACTCAAAAAGACAGCTAAAGCAAGAAATTTTGTACATTAAGGACATTTAGATATTCCACTAGCAATACAAATGATCATGTATGGCTTGTGTCAATTTAAAGAAACTTGAGATAGGAGGTTTTAAGTCAGGGGAGTGTAAATGAATACTGATTAAAATATGTGAAGAATCCGAAGCTGACGGGAACAAACACAGAAAATCACAGCCAAACACTGGGCGGAGCTCTGGGAACTCTGCAGAAGAAGGGGAAGAAGGATTGTAGGACCCAGAGGTGTTGAAGACACCAGAACACAGTCCACAGAAACAACTAACCAGGGCCCTCGGTGGCTCACAGAGACTAAAGCAGCAAACCATGAACCTGTATGAGCTTGTTGTAGGTCCTCTGAATACACGGGTTTTTTTTTTTTGTTTTTTTTTTTGTTTTGGTTTTGTTGTTGTTGTTGTTGTTTTGTTTTGTTTTGTTTTTTTTTTTTTGTCTAGCCTTGGGTTTTTATGAGGGACTCATAAGAGATGAAGTGGGGATGTTTCTCACTCTTTTGCCTCCTCTTGGGATCCTTCGCCTCCTATTGATTTAGTTCCCATGCCCAGATGTGATATGAAGGTTTGTGTCTAGTCTTATTGTATGTTTTTATACCATATTCCATTGATATCAGCAGGAATCTTGCTCTTTTCTGAAGGGAAATGGAGAAACAGTGGATCCAGAGTAAATGGGGCAGTAGAGGTGGCACTTGAAGGAGTGGAAGGAAGGAATGCTTTAATTGGGATGTACTATAAGAGAGAAGAATAAAGAAATAGGAAAAATATGTAGGAATACAATTATAGAAAATAGCCATGTTTTTCAATGAAAATGCAGCTATTTCTTCTGTCCTAGAGAGAGAACATGGAAAACCTGAATGATAGAGCTAACACCACTGAAATCACATATGAGAAGGGAATATATTTCTGCCCAACATTGTTTTGGAACTATTTAAATCAAAATAAGACAAGTATCCAAATAATGTAAGAGCCAAAACTATAGGACAGTGGGTTTAAGGAATGAGAATTATGTTGAAATTCTTTCTCCCTTGAATTGTGTCACAGGAAACATCCCTGCATATATCCCTGTTCTCTCAGGCAGATGCACCTCTAAGATGCTCAGTAGTGGAGCAATGAGTATAGAGTGGGTGCCTGTGGCCTAATTTATGTGCTTGACAAGATGCTCCTGAGTGTCCTACACTGTTGGTTTGCTGGGGTTCGCACTATATAACACTGGGGATGAGTGTCACCTTCTTGAATCTAGGCTAAACCTTGAAAACAGGACCTCACATCTAAATTGTGCAATTCCTCCGTTACTTATCTTTTTTTCACTAGACTACCTATTTATGATGATTAGAGAACTGTATTCCTCCTTCTAAAATATCGTTTCCTTGAGGGTTTGAATGATAAAGTGTTTAATTTTTATTTAGCAATCTTATGAATTATTGACTATTTTTTAATTACCTGTTGTAGGATTAACTACTAAATCTTAGAACTGCTATGTAGATATCTATTACTTATCAAGAGAGACACACAATATTATATTGAGAAATGGAGCTAGGCACAAAAATGATGTTGCCACACAACTGCTTTAGGGTTACTAAACTGTAGGGCAGAGAACTTTTGGTTTTCATTTAAAAGCTCATTGGTATATTGAATTATATTTTTCAAAAAAAAATCTTGAGTATGCATTTCTTTGGATTTGTAAAATTTTCAATTAATGGAAAGAACAATTTAGCATTTGACAAAACCAGGATCTAAATATTATTGCCTGTAAGAAATTAATACCATATAATCCCTAGGCAGCTCATGCACAAAATAAGAAAAATATAGCCAACCTCAAAGCTGTCTTCTGGGAATTAGATATCTTTTAAATGTCTAATCATTATTAGTTTCTATTCTCTGCCTTAACCTTTTGGTGGCTTTATGTTTCTCCTTTAAGTCACTTATTATAAATTGTCTAAAATGTATTGTTATGGTTGCATCAACAAATTTAATCATCACAATGTATAAGTTAATAGTTTTAAATTCTATGTGGATTTTCCGATAAAAAAAAAATTACAATGAAGCTCAGGATGAATGGTAAGGTTGCATTACAGATTAAATGCATCACTTAATATCAGTGGTAACAAAAGCCACAAGAAAAATGATTATGCCTGGATTTATCCATCACTACAACTTACATCAACTGATGTTTTGCAATTATATTTGTAATTGATTTTGTTTTAGAAGGAAGGCTGGGATGAAGACATTATGATACATGCCTTTTTTGTTGTTGTTGTTGTTCAGTATTATTATTATTATTATTATTATTATTATTATTATTATTATTATTATTTAATATTTTCTTACAGTCCAGAATTTATTTCCCTCCAAGTCTACCCTCTGACTGTTCCTCATACCATACCTCCTCACTCCATCTCCAAAAGGATGTTCACAAACCACCCCCCCACACACTACTCTACCAGATGTCCCCACTCCTGGGGCTTCAAGTCTTTTGAGGGTTAGGTGCATCTACTCTGACTAAGTCCACACCCGGAAGACCTCTTCTGTTGATGTGTTAAGGCCTCATATCAGCTGGTGTATGCTGACTGGTTGGTGGCTCAGTATCTGAGAGATCCCAGGGATCCAGGCTAGTTGAAACTGCTGATCTTTCTATAAGGTCCCCCACCTCCTCAGCTTCTTCCAGCTTTTCCCTAATTAAACCACAGGGTTTACCAGCTTCTGTCCATTGGTTGGGTGTAAATATCTTTCAACTGCTTGTTAGGTCATTCATAGGGCAGTTATGATAGACCAATTTGTAAGCACACCATAGTGTCAACAATAGAGTCAGGCCTAGGGGGTCTCCCCTTAAGCTGGATCCCAATTTGGGCCTGTCACTGGAACTCCTTTTCCTCAGGCTCTATTCCATTTTTGTCCCTTTGTTCTTTGTTCTTTGTTCTTTTCAGACAAGAACAATTACCAGTCAGAGTATTGACTGTGGGATAGCAACTCCATCCCTCCACTTGATGCCCTGTCTTCCTACTGGAGTTGGACTCTACAAGTTAGCTCTCCCCACTGTAGGGTATTTTATCTAAGGTCCCTCCCTTTGAGTCTTGAGAGTCTCTCACCTCCCAGGTCTCTGATACATTCTAGAGAGTCCCCTTACCTCCTACCTCCCAAGGTTGCCTGCTTCCATTCTTTCTGCTGGTCCTCGGCAGAAAGCTGTTCCCCCCAGCCAATAGCTCTGCCCCTCCTCCTCTCACTATCCCCTTTCCTACCCAGGTTCCACCCTCCCTCACCCTCCTCCTGTGATTGCTTTCTTCTCTCTCCCAAGTGGGACTGAGGCATCCTCACTTGGGCCCTTTGGCTTGTTAACCTTCTTGAGTTCTATAGATTGTATCCCGGGTATTGTGTACATTTTTGGCTAATATCCACTTATTGGTGAGTACATACCATGCATGTCCTTTTGGGTTTGAGTTACATCACTCAGGATGATATTTTCTAGTTTAATCCATTTGCCTGCAAAACTCACAATGTTCTCATACTTAATAGCTGAGTAGTATTACATTGTGTAAATGAAGCACATTATTTTTAATAAAAATTTGGCCTTTTATTACTTATGTATAAAATATACACATGAGATCATAGTTTGTTATTCACATCATGTACGTAATAGCAAATTGATTACAAGTAAAGTTGACAGGTTAACATGACCTAAGTTTATTTTATTCATGATAATAATTGAACTAAAAAATAAATAAGAAAAGACAAATATAAATTTAATCAATGAATATAAAATGATATTATGGGTCTAAATTGGTCTTTGGAATAGGTAACATGAAGATATATATTTAAATATTAATGTTCTTTTTTATTATTTTCAACACAATATATTTTTATACCAATCATAAAAATGGTGGGCATGTTATTAAATGGACATAAATAGACAAAGTCTTTTTGTTTGTTTCTTTATTTGTTTTGTTTTTATTAGAGCTTTAAAATCTTGGCTCTTACTGTGGTACAAACCCAAAATAAGAACAATTTTTAGACATTGGAGTTCATTATAATAAGGCTGTACATCAATGTCCTTCACATCACCAAAGGATTTTACCTCCACAAAAGCTAAGCTAAGATTTGACAGTTCTGCTGCACCAAGGAATGAATTGTAGGCACGATTTTTAGATACAGATTTCCTGCTATGGTCAAAACTATTTGATTTGAGTGACTGTCATCATTCTCAGCCCACAGAGAACAGGTTACATTCATTTAAGAAATGGTGTGTGTATTAAGATGGTCTATCCATAAAGTCATTAACTGTTTCAATGAACAATGGTTCTACTTGGAGGGTAGCTCGGACATTAGGTGAGGGAAAGATTCTAGTTCATTGGCTGCAATGATTTTGAAAAGCATTCTTCTCAGAAAAATAGTGATTTATATGTTCCTCTTTTTCAAAATTGATACAATAATTATAAATATCAAGCAAAACATTCAGTCTCACTCTTTGCTGTTCTCTTACAAGCCACCTCCCAAATTAATTGTCTATGTTTCTTTTGGCTGTATAAATAATTTTGAAATATGTAAGCTGTTTTGAAAACCATTATATAGTGTAAGAACATTAAATAAACTATCCTATTAATAGAGAGGCTGAGATAGGAAATGCATGATTTCAAGATCATTAGGTGATACACAGCAAGACACTGTCACATACAAATAAGCACAAAGTGTATATGGATTGTACAATATTGGACCTATCTCTTCAATTACAAAATTAGAGCGACCACTGCATGTCAGCCAACCAATTTCTAATTCCTCATATTTTTGAATTTCAACTGATTAGGATATATTGGTAATATTAATTTTTGTATTAAGAAATATTGGGGCTGGCGAGATGGCTCAGAGGGTAAGAGCACTGACTGCTCTTCTGAAGGTCCTGTGTTTGGATCCCAACAACCACATGGTGGTTCACAACCACCCATAATGAGATCGGATGCCCTCTTCACAGCTACAGTGAATTATGCCGGAGCAAGTGGGGCAGAGTGAGTGGGCTTGCAGAGGTCCTGAGTTCAATTCCCAGCAGCCACACACATGATGGCTCACGGCCATCTGTACAGCTACAGTGTACTCATACACATAAAATAAATAAAATAAATCTTTAAAAAAAGAAAAAAAAGAAATATTAAGGAAAAGTAATTGTTACTACCTGTTATTTTTGTTGTTAGAGGTGGAATTATGTTTGTGTGGGTTTGTTGAAAGATAACTTTCTTGCTTTTTCTAGGGTATAGTTTCATTCCTTGTGTTGGTGTTTTCCACTTATTATTCTTTGAAGGTCTGGATTTTATTGAAAAATATTGTGTAAATTTGGTTTTGTCGTGGAATATCTTGTTTTCTCTGCCTATGGTAATTGAGAGTTTTGCTGAGTATAGTAGCCTGGGCTAGCATTTATCTTCTCTTAGAGTCTGTATGACATCTGTCCAAGATCTTCTAGCTTCTCTGATGAGAAGTCTAGTGTAATTCTGATAGGACTGCCTTTATGACTTACTTGATCTTTTTCCCTTACTACATTCAAAATTCTTTCTTTGTTTAGTGCATTTGGTGTTTTGACTATTATGTGACGGGAGGAATTTCTTTTCTGGTCCAGTCTATTTGGAGTTCTTGAGCTTCTTGTATATTCATGGGCATCTCTTTCTTTAGGTTATAGTTTTGTTGAAGATATTTACTGGCCCATTATATTAGGAGTCTTCACTCTCATCATACCTATTATCCTTAGGTTTGGTCTTCTCATTGTTTCCTGAATTTCCTGAATGTCTTGGGTTAGGAGCTTTTTGCATTTTGCATTTTCTTTGACTGTGTGTCAATGTTTTCTATGGTATCTTCTGCTCCTCTGATTCTCTCTTCTATCTCTTGTATTCTGTTGATGATGCCTTGCATCTATGACTCCTGATCTCTTTCCTAGGTTTTCTATCTCCACGGTTCTCTCTCTCTGTGATGTCTTTATTGTTTCGATTTCCATTTTAGATCCTGGGTAGTTTTGTTCATTTCCTTCACCTGTTTGATTGTGCTTTTCCTATAATTCTTTAAGTGATTTTTGGGTTTTCTTTTTAAGGGCTTCTAGCTGTTTACCTTTGTTTTCCTGTATTTCTTTAAGGGAATTATTTATGTCCTTCTTAAAGTCCTCTATCATCATCATGAGAACTGATTTTAGATCTGAATCTTGCTTTTCCATTGTGATGGTGTATCAAGGACTTGCTATGGTGGGATAATTAGGTTGTGACTGGATCTCATCCTTCCTGTCATCCTGATGGTGCCAGAACTCCTGGGAGTCAACCTGGCTCTGTGATCCTGAGATCCTGGTGTGAGTAAGCTCCTGGGATCCTATTATCCTGGGCATGTTCGAGCACCTGGGAGTAGAGCTTCCTCTGGGTGTTGTGGCTGTGGAGTTTGTGCCTAAGATCTGCTCAGGGCACTGGACCAGACCAGAAGGAACCTGTGCCACTGGTCTGGAGGAGTTCCTGCTGGTCCCAGTTACTCCAGGTGTTGGAACAGATATTGTGTCCTCCTCACCTCTGATCCTATGATGAAGCACATTTTCTGTATCCATTGTTCTGATGTTGGAAACATCTGTGTTGTTTCCAGCTTCTGACTATCACAAATAAGTCCACTATAAACACAGTGGAATATGTGACCCTATGGCATGGTGTGGCATCTTTTGGGTATGTGTCCCAAAGTAGTATATCTGGGTCTTCAGGTAGATCTATTTCCAATTTTCTGAGGAACCTCCAGATTGATTTCCAAACTAGTTCTACCAGTTTGCAATCCCATCAGTTATGGAGGAGTGTTTGTCTTTCTTCACATCTTTGCCAGCATCTGCTGTCATTTGAGTTTTTGATACTTTTCTTTAAAGCAACCACACAGCATGCAAAAGATAGAAAGCAGTCTTTCCAGAGTCACAGTTCACTTCAAAAAGAAGGATGTACAAAGGAGAAGGGAAAGACAGACTACCTAACTATAGAAACTTGAAATATCAAAACAATTACTGTCTCCTTGATGGCAATAGCTTGTGGATCATTGGGCAAAGACACTCATTGCCAAATCTGAGATGTATGAGTTTGATCTCCAGGCCTTACATTATGAAAGTCAGGAACCAACTTCTGTGACTTGTTCTCTGACATTCACAACACGTGCTTGTCGTGTGCAAACATAAACACACACACACACACACACACACACACACACACACTCACACACACTCACACACACACAGAAGAGGAGTGGTTACATCAGAGAAAGAGAATAGGTAAATATAGTTTGAAAATAAAACTAAAATAATGCTTGTGTATATCTTACACTAATAACTATTTTTTATGAAATGAAAGAGGGAGGGGATGTTGGGGTAAAAGAATTAAATATGGAATGGTAAAAAGTAGGTGATTAACAAAATCTAAGGAAATGTGAAAAGTCTTATGGAAATTCACTAATTAGTAGGCTAATTTCAAAATAAAACTAAAAGGGAATTGTAACAGAATTATCTTGCACGAGTAGAGAATGTAGCTCCCAGAATACATGTTATTCAATGAAAATTTCACTACAATGGGATACCTTCCTATGAGTTACAGGGCTCTAGAAATCTCTAAAACTACACAGCCTTCTGCCCTTGTTTAAGTTACTCATCATAACTATTTGATCAGATCTTATTGCTGGAGACACCACACAGTTCCTGCAAGTCATAGAGAAATGAATTTCAAACTTACAGGGAACCACCTCTTGCTCAGTAGCTTACAAAATGGCAAAGGGTTTGACTGGACTGCTAGAGTTAAAAAAAAAAAAAAAACACTGACAATTATACCCAACAATTGACCCTGCATGTTACAATACTAACTGCCAAACAAGATGGGCTTACAGGAGCAGTAATAGCATGACTATAATGAACTACCTAGCCACATTTGGATTAAAAGGAAAAAGATTTCTTAAAAAGTATGTAAAAGTTGAAGAATTGGGAAGAATGCTGTGAAATGCTGTCTTCTGGACATGGCACAGATATTGCACTAACAAAATCACATGTGTGATTACCTGCACAAGACCAAAATTCATGTATAGATAGGGTACAAGAGCTCTAGACCCCACCCATTACTGAGGAGCTATTGGCAGTAAGTAGTTGCTGAGGTGTGTCGGGAGGGGTTTGGGGGAAATCATTCTTTTTGAGATTATGGCCAGTTGTGAGTTCCCCACAGTCCAGTGGATGGCTTCACACCCATGCATATATGGATAGCACTAACTAAATGTAGCATCTTATTTTTTTTAAGATAAATGAAATTAAGAGGAAATTTCTTTTTTTTATAATTTTTATTAGATATTTTCTTTATTTACATGTAAATTTCTCCTTTCCCAGTTTCCCCTCCAAAAAACAAACAAACAAAAACAACAAGAACAAACCCCTGTTGCCTCCCCCCTCCCCATGCCTGCCACCCCACCCTCTCCCACTAAGGGAAAGCAGAAATAGATGTGATCATATTTCACTGTGAATTCTCAATGAACGAAGAATTCAACAAGGAGCTGCACCCTGAAAGGCCTATGTACAGCTTTGTATGGAATGGAGAGAACTGCTTGTGTGATCGATAAGAAGAGGCTGACAGTGGTGTTAATGAAAAGAGCGGGGCTCTCTTGTGAACTTGTGAACGGGTACCTGTTATGATACCTACAGATAGATGTTCCCTTCAGGTGTTACAGCATTGTAGTTTCTCTTGGATATCCCACACCCCTTATCTTGGGCTTAATTATACTTAATTAATGGCATCATTGTGTCTGCACACTCTGCCAGCGACAAGGTGTACATGCATCCTAGTCTAGACCAGTCACTGTCATCAATGAGTACATTCCAAGCTTGGAACTGAGTTAATGGTAGCACCTCCAGACAAAGTCTGGGGCCCTCCGTCAGCATGCTCCAATTTTCTGGTATCCTCAAGGCCCTGAGACTTCTCTGCTTTAATGAGTCACTCAATATTTGCCCAATAAAAATACAAATAAGAAACAAATTTACCTTTCTCTGACTCCTTCATTGGGGACCGTGTATTCAGTTCAATGAATGGCTGTGAGCCTCTACATCTGTATTAGTCAGGTATTGTCAGAGCCTCTCAGGAGATGGAGCTGAAGGGGTTGCAGCCCCTTGGGATGAACAACAATTACTAACTAGTACCCTCAGAGCTCCCAGGGACCCAACCACCAATCAAGGACTATACATGGTGGGACTGAATGTTCTGGCAGCATGTGTATAGTAGAGGATGGCAAATTTGATCATCAATAGGAGGAAAGGACCTCAGCCTTGTGAAGGTTTTGTGCCCCAGTGTAGGAGAATACCAGAGCCAATAAGTGGGAGAGGGTGAGGTGGCAGGCATGGGGAGGGGGGAGGCAAAAGGGGTTTGTTCTTGTTTTTTTGTTTGTTTGTTTGTTTGTTTGTTTGTTGGAGGGGAACCTGGGAAAGGAGAAATTTACATGTAAATAAAGAAAATATCTAATAAAAAAAGAAACAAACAAACAAAAAGAAACAAATTTACCACTTATTGAGAAGTCATAGGATGAAGATATAATTCAAGTTATTCTGAAACAACAAGGTATTGAACTCAGAGTAGAGGCAAGACAGGATATACTCTTTTTTTTAAAACAAACAAACAAACAAACAAAAACAACAAGAACAAACCCCTTTTGCCTGCCCCCTCCCCATGCCTGCCACCCCACCCACTCCCACTTATTGGCCCTGGCATTCCCCTACACTGGGGCACAAAAACTTCACAAGGCCTAGGTCCTTTCTTCCTATTGATGATCGAATTTTCAATCCTCTACTATACCACTCAGTTCAATGAGTACACGGTCCCCAATGAAGGAGTTAGAGAAAGGTTCTATGGAGCTGAAGGGTTTGCAGCCCCTTAGGATGAACAACAATTACTAACTAGTACCCTCAGAGCTCCCAGGGACCCAACCACCAATCAGGATACACTCTTAATGTAGAACTAAGAGGACTAAAAATAATAGAGGGGGCTGGAGAGATGGCTCAGTGGTTAAGAGCACTGACTGTTCTTCCAGAGGTCCTGAGTTCAATTCCCAGCAACCACATGGTGGCTCACAACCATATGTAATGGGATCTGATGCCCTCTTCTGGAGTGTCTGAAGACAGCTACAGTGTGCTCATATACATAAAATAAATAAATCTTTAAAAAAAATAATAGAGACATATGTGATATGAAAATTGCCAATAACAATATTAGGGTTAAGTGAACTAAGAACCAGAATTTGAATTTTAAAAATGTGCTTAAATTCCTCTCAGCTTCTATAAGGCTTCTATAAGTAGTTTATGATGAGCATTGAATTCTAGGTATTTATAAGAGAGATGTTAATATGCCATTCACTGTCTTGTTTTGAGTACATAGCTAGTGGCACATACCAAGTACTGCAGGTGACCTCTGTCATACACAGTAGGTGTTCTAATTAATGCTCTAAATCTGTTCACAATTTCAGTAGACAAGGGATTAACTCTCATACATAAAATAAAAGGCAAATTTATCACTGATCTCATGAGGCTGAAGCTAGGAGATACAATAAATACCCAGAACACTTGAATATGTAAGAGGAGCAGTTTAGAAATGTGTGAGAATTCTGCTGTAAAGTTTATTTGCTTCCCAATTTCATATGTTCCTATCTAATCTTCCAAAGTATTTGTATTCAGAAGTGGAGCTATTATGAGTTGTCCAGTCTGTGAGGATGGAGCCTACTTGAATGGAATTAATGACATTCTGTGGTAGGAAAAAGATTCTACTTATGGAAATAGACTCAGAAAAAAAAACCAAAGCTGCTGGCATTTTAATTCTTCACTACACTCCAGTTTTGTGAGAAAATTTTCATTGTTTGTAAATAACACAGTCTAGGGTACTTTGTTGTAGTAATCTGAAAGGATGATGACTATGGAGAAGAAGGAGGTTGGAGAAAGAACTCTAGAGTTACTGTTACAAAGTGGGAAAGTGCTGAAGAATGTGAAGCCAAGATAACAAGTACAAGAAATATACACACACACACACACACACACACACACACACACACACACACACACACACATATATCACACACACACACACACACATATATACACATCATATGTAGTATATATAAGTATATAGTACAGTTTAATATATATACATTAGTATAATATATATACCTGTATATGTATATATATTATACTAAAAACATGATACAAAGGAAGTAACATCATGTACGAGGAACTTCACACTCCCAGAGAGGTTTCTTCTACAGCCTCGAATGGTTCTTGTTCTGCAAAATTCCTAAGAATATGCAAATGAATGGAGCCAATTCTGCTAGATTCATTAGTGAGTCTTCGGGGTCATTTGTTTTTGTAGTCATGAGAACAGAGATAGCTGTAGGGAACTACCTCCTCCATAGTTCAGTGGTGCTTCCTTTTTCATGCAGAAGAGGTTGTTATTAGTGGAGTTGCACAGGGTAAAATATAAAATGGAAACAGAAAAGAAGAATTTTCCACAAACAAATTAACCAGTTCTATAATAATAAGTACTTATTTGAGAATATAATAGCAATTATGTAATTTAATGTAACCATATAAATTAATATGAACAAAGCATACAGAAATAGAAGGCATTTCAGGAGCACATAGTCAATATGGCCTTTCTGTGATTCCATTACATCTTTGTTGACAGTTATAGTTACAATATTTAAAAATATTTTTAAAGAAATTTAAGAAAATGTATGCAAACAGGATTAGTCATTTTATGGATATATATATCCATATATATATATATATCTGTATATGTGTTTTTCTAATAAAGTCAGTCAGGTCCCTTGGGTCTGGACTTAGAGTTGTGAGCTCCCTGGACTTGGAGTTGTGTGCTAAAAAGCAAACTCTAGTTCTAGAAGACAGAAGAGTTATCTGAACTGGTAAGCATCTCTCTAACCCTTATCATCTTTATTATTGAAATGTTTTTAATCACAATAAACACTGAAATTTTAAGATGCTTTTGGCAGAATTTCCAGGAGCATCAATGTCTTTTCCAAGTCATTTTTCTATAATAAGCTTCATTTTCTTAAACATCATATTGTTCTATTGTTTTTCATCATGAAAGCTTAGCTCCTCTAACACAGTTTGGCTATCTACATAATATGACATTATACTTAGTGATAAACTTCATTTCTGTGAACTCATTAAATAACAAACTTTATATATAGCTCATTATAGATTTAAAAGTAATATGAAGGTCAAGGAGCGCCAAATAATGGCTCTTATTTTTGTTTTCTGAACCTAGGGTATGCAGTGAGCTTCTGCAGTGGGATGTGAGCTTCTGCAGCGAGTATCTTTGCATCTTTGCTAAAAGAGTATCACTTAAACTATTTCATTTAGAGAAAATACACCAAGATTGTTTTTTATGTCCTCCATGGATAACTTTGAACCAAACTCATGATTTTCATTATATCATATGTATGTGCTCATTAATTTCTCTGCCAAGTGTTCAAAGGAAAAAAGCAAGCAAAAGCTCTACCCTCATGTCATTATTAACAACACCAAGAAAATTGCTGTCCTTAGCTAACATTCCCTTACACCCAAAATTTTCAGTGATTTTCTGACAGAAAAATTAAGTGCTGGATGCTTGGATACATTATAGTGAACACTGAATTTCCAAAGAGAAAAACAATAACGTTAAATAGCATGGCAATTATGTGTTCATATTTGCTTTAGTTCTCCTGTTTTTCAAGGTTATATCTCAATATTTTTGTGAAATCTAAGTCACTCACAAACACAATCTGATGCTAATGCTTAGAACTAATGTCAACTTTACATGAACAGGACAAAGAGCATAATGACAGGAGGTATTGAGGCAGTCAAGGGAAAAGTTTTAAGTGTGGCTCATGAATCACATTGGTCAGTATCCTACAGCTCTTCGTCATGAAAGATTTCTATTCCCTGGGAGCCAACTCAAGCTTCTGCAGTCTGTGATTAAATCTCAGTTGCTAGGTTCTGTTTTCTGCTTAGATGGTGGTGGGCAGGTATATTCAACTACTGGCAGGTTAGCTACATTAATTCCATAATAGATTAGAATACATTTTTGAGAAAACAATATGTTGTCATAGTTTCATAAGGTCACAGCTAGAATTGGGCACTTTGGGCTAGTTGCTAAGAGCATAGCTACTTCCACTGATAGGGTTCTTTGCTTCAACTAGTACATAGTTCTTATTTGGAAGAGTATATACTGGGCTGGTAGAGAGATATACTTAAGGAAATTATAGATAACTATTAATTATCTGCCTATTTTGAATATAGAAAGGAATTTCAGCTGTTGATGTTAGTGTTATTTCTTTTTTCATAAGGAATTGGAAAAAGACAAGGTCCTTTTCTTTGAAAGATTTAGGTTGTCTCAGTTGAAAAGTTCTGGAATTTTATATTTAATATGTACACATATGGTAACTGTCTTTACAAAACCCAAAGAAAGTGTCACTCGTTCAAGTCTTGTAAGCTTAAGAGGTCAGAGGTATCTATCACTGAGTGAGTTCTCTCCAGGTTCAACTCACATGCAGAGAGTACAGTCCAGGGAAACCGTCCTTCCTAGCAGTGTTGATACTGAATGCTTTAGGTCTCTTCCCTGGTGTGGAATTTAATTGAAAGTCAGAAAAGTTTTTAAAAGCATTTAAGTCTACGAAACAGAATTACTTACTTCAAGCTCATGAAGTGATTATTTTTGGAAGGCAAATCTTACTTCATCTTGTGCTGCATGGAAAAGGCATAGGGAAAGATTTATTTCTACTGCATATGGAAGGTCAGAAGTAAAGTAATATCACAAAATGCATCAAGTGTTTAGATAGCTAAACAATAACACCTCCAAACTAATTTCACAAAATAGAGAAAAACACTAACATTACTTATAATGAAACATGAAAGGTAATTTCTAGTAATCTGTTTAAATCTCTGAAAGAAGGAAATGTTTTCTCTGCACTTAGTCATCAGTTTCCAGTAACAACAATAGCTGATAAATATTACTTTTCTTTTTCATTTTATGTGTTGAGTTCCTTAATCGATTCCACAGAGAGTATGTGGACTGAATGTATAATCTCCTGTAGATATTGAAGTTGCTTTTATTCTTCAGACATAGGCATCTCAAACCACAAGGTTATGTCTCTCTAATTCTGTGCTATAATGTTTCCAAAGTACCGTTTTCGACTCAACAGTAGATCTAGAAATTAATTTAATGAGGTAGGCAAAAGTGTTCTTCCTGAAATAGATAAAATAGCACACAAATTAGCAGACTACATTACATGTAAGGATATATAGTTTACCTAAGATTTTTTTTCTGTCACTGGATTGTATGTCCATGGTGTATAAAAATATGTATATAAATGTATGTACATATCCATGTATGTTCATATATATATATATACATATATACATGTATATATACACACATATATGTGTGTGTATACATATATGTATATGTATTTGTATGTGAAATGTGTGCATGTCTGGGTTAAGGTGTGTACTAAATCATGTGTGTCCATATTTATATGTGCATATATGTATATATATGTATGTTTGCATAAAATGTAAAAATGTGTGTATGTGATAGACTTACCATAGAGTATATTTCTTACTGTGTAACATTTCAAAAGAGTGGAACAACTTCTCTTATATAATATGTATTCTCACACAATACATTAATTATGACTTCAGTTTATCTTAATGAAGAAACTGAACATAGGAACAAAGGCAATGATTCAAGATCTGTGAGACATGGAAGAAAAGATTCTAATTTTAATATTATTCTAAAATTTCATATTCTGTACTATAAAATATATCACTGTTAATCCTATTATAATCATCATTTAAAATCTAGATTCTGTTCAAATTTACTTAGAATTAATTTCATAATTCTATTGTTTTCAGTAATTTATTTCATACAATTGTAATGATTTCAAGGAAATCTCCATTTTATAGGTTACAATTATACTGTTGATGCATACGAATAACTTAGCTGTCTATTGATAGCCAGGCATATTATCTTTACTATAAATCTTATATGAAATTATATACATTTACATGTACATACAGACAAAACCATAATTAAGCAAAAAGAAGGGAGTACTGTACTGTTTTCAGGACTTCATCCTTCTTAGGATTCTGAGTTTCTTAGAGACAGCTATACCAAACTTACACGAGTTCCTACCTTCTGTCCTGTTGCTACTTCATAATGTAGACTATGTCCTACACCAGAGTGACTTAGAGCTCACAAGAGAGTACCTGGTGCAAAGTTTTCAATATGCATGGTGTTAGTACTTGTCAGGATTGTGCCTATTAAATTTTACAATGTGATCAGTTCCTAACATAAGGACATCACAAGGTATATCTACACCATCATATGTCTAGCACATATACAAATGTATAGATGTATAATTATGAGTATATAGATTATATAGTTAATAGTAAAAAGAAACAATGTTATAAACTTGTATCATCTTTATTTATACAGTTAAAATAAATGTATTTGGTATCTTAACTTAAAATAAATTATTATAGTCTTTCTAAAAGAATCTCATAGAATCTCCTTTCTTTGTTTTGTAGAACATGATTTTAATATTTTCAACTGTTAATATTCAACAAACAGAATAATTATTTTGAGATATATTTTGTTGTTATGTTTCCATTTTCATTTCTGATTTTTTTTCTTTTGTATTTTCCAGACAGGGTTTCTCTGTATAGCTCTGGCTGTCCTGGAACTCACTCTGTAGACCAAGCTGGCCTCAAATTCAGAAATTCACCTGCCTCTGCCTACAAAGTGCTGGGATTAAAGGTGTGTGCCACCACGGCCCAGCTCATTTCTGATTTTATTAATTTGGATATTGTCTGTGTGCCACTGGTTATTTTTGCCAAGGGTTTATTTATCTTGTTGATTTTCTCAAAGAAACAGGTCCCGGTTTTGTTGATTCTTTGTATAGTTCTTTTTTTTTTCTATTTGGTTGATTTCAGCCCAGAGTTTGATTATTTCCTGCCTTCTAGTCATCCTAGTGTATTTGCTTCTTTTTGTTCTAGAACTTTCAGGTGTGCTGTCAAGTTGTAACCTCTCTCCACTTTCTTTTTGGAGAGACTTAGAGCTATGAGATTTCCTCTTACCACTTCTTTCATTGTGTCCTAGAAATTTTGGTACAATGGATCTACATTTTCATGAAATTCTAAAAAGCCTTTAATTTTTTTCTTTATTTCCTCCTTGACCAAGTTATCATTGAGTAGAACGTTGTTCAGCTTCCATGTGTATGTGTGTTTTCCATTGTTATTGTGGGATTTAAGACAAGCCTTAGTCCAAAGTGATCTAATAGGTTGCGTGGGATTATTTCAATCTTCTTGTATCTGTTGAGGCCTCTTTTGTGACCAATTATATGGTCAGTTTTGGAGAAGGAACCATAAGGTGCTAAGAAGAAGGTATATTCTTTTGCTTCTGGATGAAATGTTCTATAAATACCTGTTATATACATTTGGTTCATAACTTCTGTTAGTTTCACTGTGTCTCTGTTTAATTTCTGTTTCCATGATCTGTCCATGTGGGATGCTGAAGTCTCCCACTCTTACTCTATGGGGTGTGGTGTGTACTTTGAGTTTTAGTAAAGCTTATTTTATGAATGTAGGTGTCCTTGTATTTGGAGAATAGATGTTTAGAATTGAGAGTTTATCTTAATAGATTTTTTCCTTTGACCAGGATGAAATGTCCTTCCTTACCTTTTTTGATAACTTTTGGTTGAATGTTGATATTATTTGATATTAGAATGGCTATTCCAGCTTGTTTCTTGGGACCATTTGCTTGGAAAATAGTTTTGCAACCTTTTACTCTGAAGTAGTGTCTGACTTTGTCATTAAAGTGTGTTTCCTGTATGCAGTAAAATACTGGGTTCTGTTTATGTATCCAGTCTGCTAGTCTATGTCTTTTTATTAGGGAATTGAGTCCATTGATGTTAATAGATATTAAGGAAAAAGGATTGTTACTTCCTGTTATATTTGTTTGTAGAGGTGGAAATGTGTGGCTAACTTCTTTTGAGTTTGTTGAAAGATTACTTTCTTGCTTTTTCTCTGGTGTAGTTTCCCTCCTTTTTTGGAATTTTTCATCTATTATACTTGGAAGGCTGGATTGATGGAAAGACATTGCATAAATTTGGTTTTGTCAAATATATTGTTTTCTCCATCTATGATAATTGAGAGTTTTGCTGGGTATAGTAGCCTGGGCTGGCATTTGTGTTCTCTTAGGGTTTGTATAACATCTGCCCAGGATTTTCTAGCTTTCATAGTCTCTGGTGAGAAGTCTGGCGTAATTCTGATAGGCCTGCCTTTATAGGTTATTTGACCTTTTTCCCTTACTGCTTTTAATATTCTTTCTTTGTTTATTGCATTTGATGTTTTGATTATTATGTGACGGGAGGAGTTTCTTTTCTGGTCCAGTCTATTTGGAGTTCTGTAGTCTTCTTGTATATTCATGGGCATTTCTTTCTTTAGGTTAGGGAAGTCCTCTTCTATAATTTTGTTGAAGATATTTACTGGTGCTTTAAGTTAGGAATCTTCACTCTCTTCTATACCTATTATCCTTAAGTTTGATCTTCTCATTGTGCCCTAGATTTCTGGATGTTTTGGGTTGGGAGCTTTTTGCATTTTGCATTTTCTTTGACTGTTGTGTCAATGTTTTCTATGGTATCTTCTGCACCTGAGATTCCTGCATGCATCTATGGCTCTTGATCTCTATCCTAGGTTTACAAAGTCCAAGGTTGTCTCCCTGTGTGATTTCTTTATTGTCTCAATTTCCATTTTTAGATCTTGGATGCTTTGTTCATTTCCTTCACCTGTTTGATTGTGTTTTCCTGTAATTCTTTAAGTGATTTTTGGGTTTCCTCTTTAAGGGCTTCTAGTTGTTTACCAGTGTTCTGTATTTCCCTTAAGGGAATTATGTCCTTCTTAAAGTCCAGTATCATCATTATTAGAAATGATTTTAGATCTGAATCTTGCTTTTCCTTTGTGATGTTGTATCCAGGACTTGCTATGGTGAGAAAATTGGGTTCCAAGTAACCTTGGTTTCTGTTGCTTATGTTCTTATGCTTGCCTCTTGCCATCTTATTATCTCTAGTGCTACCTGCTCTCAAAGAATCTGACAGGACCCTGTTTGTCCTGTGATCCTAATTGAGTCAGAACTCCTCACAGTTCAGCTGTCTCTATGATCCTGTGATTCTGTGATCCTGTGATCCTGAGATCCAGGGTGTTTCAGATCTGGGAGTCAAGCTGCCTCTGGAACCCTGAGATTCTTGTGTTAGCAAGCTCCTGGAATCCTGTGATCCTGTGATCCTTTGCATGTTAGAGCACGTGGGAGTAGAGCTTCTTCTGGTTGCTTCTGCTATCTCAGCCTCTCTATTAGTATTGTTTATTTCATGTATTTACACTATACTATGGTTTTCAGAACAGCTTATATATTTCAAAAGTATTTATATACCCAAGGGAGACATAGACAATTAACTTAGGAGGTGGCTTGTACCAAAGAGAACAACAAAGAGTGAGACTGAATGCTTTGCTTGACATTTCTAGCTCTTGTATCAAGTTTGAAGAAGAGGACTTTATAAGTTACTCTTTCTCTGAGATGAATGCTTTTCAAAATCATCACAGCCAATGAATCAGATTCTTATCCTCACCTAATGTCTGTACCACCTTCCATGCAGAACCATTGTTGATTGAAACAGTTGGTGAGTGACTTTATGGATAGAGCATCTTAATGCACACACCATTTCTTAAATGAATGTAACTTGTTCTCTGTGGGCTGCGAATAAAGTCATACACTCAAGTCAAATAGCTTTTTGACCATAGCAGGAAGTTTGTATCTAAAAATCATGCCTACAATTAATTCCCTGGTGCAGCAGAACTGTCAACTCTCAGCTTAGGTACGATAGAGGTAAAATGCTTCGGTGATGTGAGGGTCATTGAAGTACAGCCTTATTACAATGAAATCCAATGTCTAAAAATTGTTCTTATTTTGGGCTTGTACCACAAAAAGAGCCAAGATTTTAAACTCTACTAAATACAAAACAAA
>JADRCD010233603.1:0-22015 GCA_019843815.1 Montemys delectorum | reverse complement strand
AAAAAAAAAAGTTGTTAGGTAAAATGCGGCTCTAACTCAATATGACCTTTATCAGAAGGGGGAGTTAGGATACAAGACAGACCAATAGAAGGCCATGGGAGTGAGGAGGGAATTGCCTGCAAGTCAAAGAGGAAAGGCCTCAAACCTGCCCCCAAGACTCCATACCTTAATCTTGAACTTATGGCCTCCAGGGGGTGAGAAAACTAGTTTTTATTGCTAAAGTCACCTGGATTGTGGTATTTTGTTATGGCAGCCCCAGCATATTGATACAACATAGTTGTCAGGGCCCATATAGTCCTGGGAATATGGATTTGAAGAAATGTTTTCTTTGCGTAGAGCAATTATCAAAAAGAATAGTACAATTCAGGGTATCTCTCCCCCTCCTCTAGACACAACATGGAGATTCACTCAAATGTGACATCTTTGCTACGAAGCTTCATTTTTGCTCAGTCTTCAGTCATTAGCTTTCTTAGGTCAGAGGTAAAGTAATGCTGAACCGTCTCCTGACTTTCTATGCAGTGGATGAGAATGAAGATTAGCAGAGCATCCTGAGTAATGGGCAGAAGTCTTGCCTCGACCCTCAGCCTGGGACTTGGTTAATGAGGTCATATAAGGTGTAAAGGTCCATCTTAAGAGGCATTTCCATTTTAGATATTTGATGAGTAAAATTAAAAAGAGAAAAGAAAAAAATATGTTTGCAGGAAAGGGGACGATGGAAAGAAATGGTCCAGGGGTTATCAGGGCCTCTAAGGAAAATGCCATTGTTGCTTGGGGTCCATCAGTGAGGAGCCACAACTCACATTCCCCAGGAGAAGGACATTTGGAAGGTTAGCTTTCTATTTGGAATGGCCAATTCTAATATTCTATTAAAATGTATATTATTATACTCGGCAATTTATTTGAAATAGTCATTCCAAGCCCTTACACTTCTTCCTTCAAACTTTATTTTTAAATCTTATTCTACATTGGCGATATGTTCTGCCTCCATGTCTGTGTGCCTGTGTGAAAGTGTCAGATTCACTGGAATTGAAATTACAGACAGTTGTGAACTACCATGTGGGTGCTAGGGTTTGAACCCAGATCCTTTGGATGAGTAGTCAGTGCTCGTAACCTCTGAGCCATCTCTCCAGCCCCTTCTTCCTTCAAACTTAAAAGAACATTAAAAGTATTTGCACAAGCTTTTCCTAACTACATCCTATGAGACAGCAGGCATACAAAGACAGCATTTTTCCTTTGGAGAACTATCCATATGAAGAAAAGAAGGGATTTTGATGCCATGAATATTTTTGTCTTGTCCTAAAAGATGCCACTACTTGAGAATTCCACCACAGAACTATCACAAGGCAAAAGCTAACTCTGATAGATGTAAATATCTCCGTGTACTTAGATCCTATGGTACCAGAAAGCAGCAAACTAACAACTCCAACACAAAAAGAAAAACACAGATCTGATGTTATTTTAAAAAATGTTTTATTTTTGAAGTAAAAGCACTGACAGTTTATCAAGAAAATGAGAACAGTCCGGAGGTCGGGCGTGGGCTACTGAATAGAGGGAAAAACCTTCCACTCCTGGTCCCTACTCCACAATTCTGACATATTCCAGAATTTCTAGTTATGTCAAGTTTGATAGGTTTTGGCACCTTTCAGTTCTTAAAAGTTTTAGGATTTATGGCAAAAAGGAAAGGCCTAATAAAAAACTACAAACTAATCTCTGAAGTTTTCCAGAAGCTCTCATTCTATCAGATGATATATTTAATGAGCACACATGATTTGATAGACACATGCGACCATACATTGTCAGATGGAGGACTGAGAAGGTTGTGCATATTTTAGGTACATGAATACAGCTATCCAAGTTCATGAACATGCACCAAAGAGAATACTACTCATGAAGCTAAAGTAAGATGATTCCCCCCCACCCCCACCCCAGTGACTTCTGTATTGAATAAATGCCTCAGGAACAACATCCTGAGCATAAAGCGTTCTTTGTGTAACATTTTGGACAAATGCTTGATTGTCCAGAAGATCCATCTGCGTGGATCTGAAACCCAGTAGGATGCTCTCTTCTTGTTTTCACAAAGAAATGTCTACACTGCTGTGTCAGTGTACTCTAGTACATTGCTTCTGGCAGATGGATTTCCTCTGGGGAAAGAAAAAGCTCTGAGTCCTTAAACCAACTTGCCTACCTGCCATGGACCAGGTGAGCTGTGCACCGGAAAGCAGATCGCAATCATGGTAGACAGAATATACTCAGCGCCGGTTTTTCCTCCCCAGACTCGGAACGTCCTTGAAGCCGTGGCTTAACATATGGGAAATGATATGAACCGCGAAGAGAACATATCAAATAGATGTCGAGGGTCGAGGGATTTGTAAAGGGATATGGCCCTTTCTAGTGTGGAGCGCCAGGTCTCGGTTCAAAGGCAGCTGTGCTCAGCCACGACTCACCAGCGCTATACAGAGGCCTGTCCTGCTGGAAAGAGGGCCATGTGCTGGTTTCCTTGTAAACAGCTGGGGAACTGGAACCCCAGCTCACAGGATCACCACTTCAGCTGGTGTTCATGGAAATTTAAACTCGGCAGGAGACTCAGATCTCTGCGCTCCCTGCTTTCCACCTTCTCAGATCATTCCCCAGCACTCCTCAGGACCATAACATGGCCTGGGATAAAAGCGTGTCCTGTGGTTTTAGTGACTGCCCTAATCCAGCCAAGCCAAGTGGAGACCTTCCTTCACGATTCCAGTTGGCTGAGCATTGACTCGATGTCTGAAATAACCATGCAGTTCCCACCCTACACCAGAGAGAGCCAAGTTCAACGACGTCTGGTATGGTCCTCAGAGTGGACTCTAAAGTAGGAGTTGCATAAACGTGGTCTTGTTTACAGTCTCCAGGACCCTGGTACACTATTTAAGACCTCAGAACCTATGGTTCAGTTTTGGGGAAATAAAGAGCCGGTTTTACAAGACAGGAAAGTTTTGGAGAACTGGCTCAGTGGTTAAGAGTATGTACTGCTGTTCTAGAGGACCCAAGTCCTGAGCTCTCAGAATCTAGCCTGGAAGTTTCATCTCTTCCTGTAACTTCAGCTCCAGGACTATCTGCTCCTGTTTCCACAGACTAAATAAATAAATAAATAGACATAAAAGCATCCTGAATTGTCAGGTTAGGATCATGCATGCTGCCTCAGTTGGAGAAATCGATAAGCAAGGGGCTTCCTTTCAATGAGAATCAACATTTACCCAGGATACATGATATGTTGGAACTGGTGGGAGGCAACCATGGCTGTAGAGAAAGAGGTGTCTGGGGCTATGGACTTGGTTTGTGGTCCTGTATAATAGAATCATCTTGGTTGACCTCATAGTCTCTTGAAAACTGGTTTCCCCTTGTTTTAAAATGTCATATTGCATGAGGAGGGCTTCTGGGCTCTGATGCATTTCTCAGGGTGCTATTGTAAAGGTGCTGCTGACTCATCAAAAGATAGGGATCAGCAAAACAGAAATTATCCATGGTTTCAGTCATTGCAAAGAACCAAACTGTGTAAGCTCCCTGTGAATGGGCAAAATTAGTTTGTTCTGTAGAAACCTGGGAATTGTTTACAGGCGTGAGAAAGCCAAGCCTGTGGTGGCATTAAAACAGAGATTGCTCTGTAAAAATGCATCTGTGACAAAAAACTGCACAGGAAATGGTGAAAGTACTTGGGAGGGAGGAGAAATAAGGGCGTGGTGTTATATATATAGTTGTGAGATTTTATTTACTGCATCCGTTATTTCTTTTCAACAGCCAAAAACAGACTTCCAAACCACTTTACCTTTAAATTTAGTTTATGGAGATAGCCATGCTGCTTCAAAGAGGGTGTGCTAGGTTGTACTTATTACATTACACAGGAAATAATGTATCAGTGTGGCTATAGATCCATTTCCTTTCCAAACCACACAAAACAAAACAAAACAAAACGAAAAATATAGGTGGCTAAACACATCTTTTCCTATAAATAAAAGAAGCAGAGACAGTAAATCTGGAAGTGGCATATTACATTACTATCATATCAGAAGCCCAAGGTGGGAATAAAAGTGCCATTTATCAACCCTGGGGAGCTACGAGCCTGTGGATTTTCTTGTCTTCGGTGTTACTGGGGTTTAGAAAATTCTAGACTTTGATTCTTTATCTGAGAACTTTATTTTTGTAAAGCTATTTAGTAAAACAAGGAGTGGAATATAGAAGGTGCCCAAAGTCCAACAGAGAGCAGAGATGAATGGAGCCTGTGGAGTTTGTGCATTCCTGACGGCAGCAGGAGGCAGGAAGGGTTCAGAGGAATCCCAAGTGTCAAAGTACACACCACTTCCGCAAGCCCAGCAATTCCTTTCCAAAAAAGTCTTTCTGGGTTAGGAATTAATGTCCCTGGTTTTAAAATAGAAGTTTAGGAGAAAATTAAACACAAGTATAGGTAATGCTACCTGTACTTATCATATAAGTTTTCATGTTAAAGGAATACATTTTTGTCTCTTTTTTAAAACACATGCAGTAAGGCTGATGTGGTGGCTGCGCTCCGGTAACCCTAACATTCAGGTGGCTAAACTGGTGTCATACTTTCAAGGCTGAGTTGTGCCTACACGAGGAGATCCTTTCCCTACCCAACCCCCCCCAAAGGGCATGTATTTATTTTGGTAGAAATGTGTGTGTGTGTGTGTGTGTGTGTGTGTGTGTGTGTGTGTGCGCGCACGTGTGTGTTGGGAGGGAGTGGCATTGAAGTAAAACACAGTTATTAAATTTGAAAAATAGTGCATTGCTCGCTCCCTTTTCAAAAGTCTGCAGATATCACCTGGGGTTGGGAAGCTATTGCAGAATGGAGAAAGAAGTGTGGCAGTGTTCATGAACGAGCATTTCCTTCTGCTCTGTCTTATCTCATGAACTAGATCATCTGAGACCTGAGACAGATGTCGTTTTTCCTGACACACTGACTTTACCGATGTCTTAGAGTTGGCACCCAGGCTACCATCTCCTACTTTAGAAGTCAAGCAGCTTTACTTTAAAAAAAAAACAGAAGTTGTCCCAAGACAACTGGTGATGGAAGAAAGTTGTGACCAATTGTCAATTAGAAGTCAACGTGGACGAGAAAGAGATGTGCTGGAGAAAGCTTGTGACCAGTAGAGATTCTTGGCCTCAGCTTTTCAGCCATGCCAAACAGAGGAAACCATAGCTTTGCACACTTAGTCCCAGTGTGTAGATTCTGGTGTGATGTAGAGGAATCCTGGGAGGGGGTGGTGGGTAGAACCTCCATGATGAAGGCACCCCTACTTTTCACCCTCTCCACCTTGGTTTATGCCTTCTTTTACTCTACACATAAGAGGCTCCCAAAGCACCAGACTTCTTATTTGCAGCTCCATCACCCTTCTAATTACTTCTTCTCCATCTGTCTCCATGCTAGACTGGAGGCTCTGGATGTACAGGGCCCATTTCTCTTCTTCACTACCGAACACCTGGCGTGTGAGGCTTGCAAGCAAAACTGTGAACAAGAGGCCCTGGGGGCTCTGGGCCTGGAGCCACCCTCTCTCTGCCTTCCATGGACACACCAGTCAGAGTCAAGCTCATTCTCTTCAACCTCAGAGCTGGTGCCTCAACTCCTCGGGGACATTTTGGACAGGCATAGGAATAGAGCAATCTAGGGTATCTAGTAGGTATTTAGTGGGCCTAGGAGTTGGGGTAGGAGTAGATCCATCACTATAGAAAGGGGCCTCATTTTCCTGGTTCTAAACCTAGGAAGCTTCACAGTGAGGTTCCTCAGGGAGAGAGGGTAGGTCTAAGGGGCAGCAATGGTAGGGTTCAGGTGAAATCTTCACTGGAGATTATTGTGTCCTTTTTAGCGTTTCTCAGTTACTTTTCTAAAACCTTTAGAGGAAGAGAAAAAAAAAATTCTTCCCATCATGGAGAAAGTTTCATCTTCCTAGACACATAAATAATTATATATATAATTATTTTATATATATGTATGTATATATGTATGTATACATAAATATAAAATCAGGATTTTCCCTTCTCCATCACCAACAATTTGTAGATTCACACAGCATGTCTAACTCATTCCTGACTATGTATTTAAAGTTCAGCTCATTAGGCAGAACTTCAAGGCAAGTACATTGCATCTCTCTGGTAGCGCCTATGGGGTAGATGCCAATGAAACTGGACGGATGGTTTGAATAAAATAAATAGAAACCACAGACAGAAATTTTTGCTATATGAAACAAAATAATTTCTCTTAAAATTAGACCAAATGCTAAATGCTGTCTTGAAATTAAAGTTCAGGGTTACCATAAAGCAGAGAATGCTGAGCGAATATTCACGAATTAGCCATAGAGAAAGTTCCAGGGGACCAAGCAGGACATCATTTGTTCTCTATTCTTTTGTACTAAGAATACAAGAATCACTCTGGGGGACTCAGAATACACCTCAGTTATAAGCAATAGAAAAACAAACCAAAAAAGGACTATACAGTCAGTAGACAGGAATTCCATTAAAAAAAAAAAAAAAAAAAGAATTGACAATTACTTAGAAGTCAGGAAGCCAATTTTCAAATCAATACTTTGCTCAAGAAGGAGAGCTTGATGTGGTGTCGGAGTCGGAAGCATTATCAAAGCTGCATTTACTTTGTGTAGATCCTTAAGTAGTGCTGGTCAATTCAGAGACTTCTGAGCAAGGACAGCAAGCAAGGAATAAAGATAGGATCTGAATCTTTACACCCCAGCGGCCAAACTTTACAATAAAGGACAAAGCTGGGAACCGGACTCAAGCTGCGTTGGGCTCACATTTGCTGGGTCTTCATCTAATTCCTAAGAGCATCTCTACCCAAGCCTCTCCCCCACCCCTAGGATAAACATGGTAACTATAAACAGGAGCAACCGCAGAATCAGGTCCCTTGTGTCCCTGGCAGACTCTTGGTGGCATTGCAAAACACAATCTGAATGCTATTAAGGGGGAAGTGGAAAACAAAGAGAGATTTCAAGTAAATGCATGAAACGAATTTTTCGCCATCATCCCAGCTTTATTTAGCGTGTGAGAATTCGATGTCACCCACATGTGTCCGTCACAGAACAATTGCAGCCTAATCAGCCGATGGGACAAGGAGTAGTCTTAATTTTCAGAGAACGTAGCTGTGGTTTGTAGGGCCATTATGGGGGAGGCACAAACCCTGCAAAGGGAGCACCTTGCCTGCGTGATGGAAAAGGAGAAAAGGGAACCAAATTTGTTTTTGCAAGGTTTGGCCCAAACCTTTCCCCATTTGTTTTAAATTACTAAGAAAAGTAAACATTTTGGCGAATCTTTCAGAGAGATTTATAGGTGGCCCTAAATGCAATCTACTTGGTGACTGACTCAATTTTAATTCCTTTGGTTCGTCCTTGCAGAAAGAGCCACACTGTTGCCACTTGCCTGGTCAAAGGTTACACTTCCTGCCCTCCATCACCCTGGCTAGACATGTGAGTGTTTTCCGATGTGAGTCAGGTCACCAGCCAAGAGGATCACTCAAGCTAAGAATCTGATCAAGGGGCTGCTGTAATGAATGCTGTTACCAGGTAGGCAATTAGCTGGCTCTAGCCTTCACTGGTTTAATGAAATGCATACTGGGTGTGCTCACAGAAGGCCTAAGCTGGAAAAGGCAGGCAGAACTGAAGGACCGAATAGCCGTTCTGCCTTTAATTTTAATTTTAATTTTTTTTTTTTTATTTACGAGCCAGGATTAGGGCTCAGTGATAGAATACTTGCCTAGCATGTGCAAGGTCCTTGGATTAATCCCAACATTGATTTTTTTCTTTTAATTATCTATCTACTCTTTTCTTTGCTTGTTTTTCCTCCCACCTCTCCTTCCTTTTTCCTCCCTTCCTTTCTCCTTTCCCCTTTCCTTCCTCTCCTTTGTCTTCCCTCCCCTCCCCTCCTCCTCCCTTCCCTTCCTCTTCTTGTATGACAGTTTTGTGTTCCCATCTCAGAGCATTTGGAGGCACATCATGCCATGCTTGGATTGCTTCTCCTCATAGGCCTACATATGCAAGGGTTTCGTTACTTGAGTCATTATGCCTGCACCAGTGCCGTGCATGTTTTGTCCTTGATGTCTCTACCACAGAGAACCCACATTGAACACTTTTGAAGAGCCAAGCACAACTTCTTTACTTGCTTGAGATCGGTAAGGATTTCTTTTTCGTAGTCAGAGAAACTGAATCACAGATACAGAGCCAGCATTTGAACCCTGATAATTCATACCCTGTGAACTTGGATCAGATGAAACAGTGCTCCCTTCAAAGCTTTTTGAGGTGTTAGAATTCTCTTGCTACAATCTCTCTCAGAGAAGTCCTCTTGTGCCACTCAAAAATGAGCATGTGGGTCTTTGTCTTCAGAACTCAGAGACCTGTCATCTTAAATTTCAGTTCAGGATGGCACTGATGCGGTACCTCACATGGGTGTTCAGTCTGGCCAATCAAGTCTCACATTACTCAACTGCTGAGATTGGTTCAGGGACATCTCCTACTCAGTCTAGTCCTACCAAAGTTAATCTAAACACTTCTTGATTGAAGCAAAGAGAACTAGTAAGTTTGTGGTGCCATTTGAACCTGGAATTACTCCATCAGTGTGGGCAATGTAAAGACTGTGAAGGATTTCAACGTACAAAGAAAAACCAACAACTCCCATCCAAGAGCCAGAGAGGACCTATACGTCAGCCATCCTTAAGAGCAGCACATGACTTCGAGAAGATGAAAACCTAAACTAGCCCGTGTTTGTAATATATCAGGATACTGGAATTGATAAGGAATTCATTAGGGTTGACCAAAGATTGCTCTTTATGGCAGGGACACATGTTCTGGTAGGGGAAACTGAGGCATAATTTTATTCTGCTGAGCAAAAGAAATAGTGAGAGATAGGAGTGGGCTACAGCCAGGCTCCTACTGTCTATAAGGAGTAGAAAGGATAACTGGCCTCACATTATATGGCTGATAAAGTCATGGAGCATTTGGAAGAGAGTCTTACTAAGATGGCAGCTGAGAAAATGTGGAAAAGATGAATCAGAGAACACAGAGACAACCTTTCTGGCTCAGTTTCCCCAGGAGAGTGCTCAACATTCAGACTAGTCAGAATGCATCTTATTCATCTTCCTTAGCACCCAGCACTCTGGGGATATTGGTATGGACTGAATGAATGAATGAGCAAACGGGGCCGACCATACCCAGGATGCCTCTGAAGTAGGGAAAGATAATAGCTATTGATCAATGGCTGGAAGCTACGGAGAGTTCAAGACTATTCAGAATGGAGCAGAACCATTTTTCTTGACAAAAGTGAAGAAGTCATTAACTGGATGGGAGTTGTGGTTTCTTTTGTGGTGGAGCAGGTGGAAATGATGAGCTAGGATAGACGGGGCTCTTTGACTCAATTAGATGCCCTGCTTGTGCTGGGTCTTCTGCTTTCCCACCAATCAATATTCATATTCTTAATGTTCCCTGGCTTCACCTCTCAGAGAGAAGCCACATGGGGACCCGATTCCAGGTGCCTTGACCTCACTACATCTGCTTTGTGTAACTGTCATCTTGTATGTGATACCCCAACGTGTCCCACCGTTCCCACTACGATGTCTGCACTGATCAGTAGGCTTGCCTTCTCTCTGAAGGGTGCACGTGTCCTTTGTCTGAACATTCTCAATGCACCTGAGAAAATCAGCTAAAAACAAGTCGCCTGTGCTTTCTGACAGACTTCCTGATCTTTCCTGTGAGGTTGACTCTTTCCCCAGGTGTATCCTAAACCAAGAGAAATTGGCTTTAATCTTTCCCTATTCTTCAAGGTGCAGGAAATTGTTCTGGTACTTGGAGTCCCTTCCCAGAAACCAGAACAACCTCTGGCCTCTGGTTCTTCCCCAGACTGATGGCTTCATGTGCCAGGACTCTGCCTTGCTCCAGTGATCTCAGGAAATGGAATTCCTTTCTCAGGCTGGAGCCTTCAAATTTAAATCTTTCTTCTTGCATTCCTTTGTACGTGCTCTACGTTAATTCCCTTAGGGTTCCTGTGCATTCAACTCTACCTCTTGCTGGTCCTGTTGCTCCCATTTCAACACCCAAGGCAAATTCTCTAAGCTCAGTCCAGCATAGAATCTTTCCTTTTTTTTTTCTTGTATAACAAGAGAGATGCATTGAAGATAGTTTATTTAAATGAGCCTAAACACACACACACACACACACACACACACACACACACACAGTCTTCAGTACTTGATAGGTAATTTTTTCTTATATTTTTCTATTATAAATGTGTCAGGTATTTTCTGAGTTTTCTAAAGTACACCTTTGCTTTCTATTTTCCTAGCCTGCCTTGGGGAGAGAACTCTCATCACATTTAGAGGTAAGGATGCTTCACTGGGGAGAGAAATAGTGGTGAAATACCAGGTTTTCCATTTCCTTCCTCCCTGGAGGTATAGAGTCACTTGGCACAAGGACATCTTGAGATGCTGCCAAGAAACAGCTTTTGTATAAATCAGCTCATTAGGTCCTTAATTTCTGTGGCATTTATCTGTCTGGCTTTATCATAAACTTTTTTGAAAATAGTAACTGGCTTTTTCCTTTCTTTTCATTTCCCTCCCACATGCCAGGCCAACCTTGGGGTTGGGGTCTCCATCCTACAGGAAGTTGCTCCATATATGGAATTAAGTTGTTATTGACTCTATATTTGTTTGCTGAAATTAATATCTCAAAATTGAGGAATGTTAAGAATGAAGTTTATGGCCATCTATGAAATATGTTTGTATGCTTAGTATAATTACATAGGATAGTTTTAGTCACAAATGTCAGAAAATCTGATACAATGCAATGCAAATAAATAAGAAGGCATTTTTAATATTTTTCAGTCCCCTCTTTTGCTGTTAAAATTGTAGTGGCACCTCTTCACCCTCAATTAAGATTTGAATGCTTAAAGTTATATAGTTTCCTGTATCAGTTTTGGGTAGTGGACAAACACACACAAAACCCAAGCTCCCTGGCTTAAGACACCGCAGACTCACTGTCTCTTCGTCCTATATAGGTTAGAAGCAGGGCACAGGATAGGAAGTTGTGCACCTTCTGGGAGCCTTAGTGGCAGATAATTCCCCTTGTGTTTTGTGATCTCAGAAGCAAAACAATACATAACCACAGAAACAACAAACATCTTTAATGAGAGCTCAAGAATCAGAGTTCACCTGGATCAAACAATTCAATGTGTGCACTGTACACACCACAACCAGTTTTAGAGCGCCTTCACCACCAAGGAAAGTCAACTGATTCATCACTCTCCGTTTCCCCATTTGACCCTTCCCCTGAGCCTTCTTAACCAGGCAGTTGCTTTTTCCTAATCTCCATGTTTGCTTAGATATGTCTCCGCCTCCTATAATAGTGTTTTTGAGCCATTTGATTAAGTCACCCACTCCTCCTGCTTAACCTCAGCCCTCTGGTCCCCACCGTCTTACTCTCCTATTGTAGAATCGGATGTTTTAATTGTACATGAGTTTGTGAAGTTTTGTCACCTGCTTTATTTTTCTTAATGCAGTGGTTCTCAATCTGATGCTGTGAATCTTTAACACAGTTCCTCATGTTATGCTGACCCCCAACCATAAAGTTATTTTTATTTTTTATTTTTTTGGTTTTTCGAGACAGGGTTTCTCTGTATAACCCTGGCTGTCCTGGTACTCACTCTGTAGACCAGGCTGGCCTTGAACTCAGAAATCTACCTGCCTCTGCCTCCCAAGTGCTGGGACTAAAAGCGTGCGCCACCACTGCCCAGCATAAAGTTATTTTTTTTGCTACTTCATATCCAATTTTGCTTCTGTTATGAATCATAATGTAAAAATATGATATGCAAGTTACCTCATATGTCACCCCTGTGAAAAGGTCATTTTACATCCTTATAAGTCACAGAATTTTGTTCTTTTCTCACTAGTACTTTACTGTATACATATACATATGTACCCATTCTTTGCTTGATTGTTCATTATCAATTGATTCAATATCCTGGCTACGTGAGCTTGGGAGTGCAGGTGTCTCTGACACAGAACTTCATTTCCATCCAAGTAGTAACCCTGCTTAGCTTCTGAGATCAGACAAGATCGGGTGTGCTCAGGGTGGTATGGTCATAGGCAGGACTTCATTTCCTTTGGCTATGAAGTAGTGGAATTGCTGGATCATTTGGTAAATTGCCTTTTGATTTTTATCATTTTCTTTATGACACTAATTTGTGCATATGTGTTGGGGTTATGAATGCCATGGTGCATGTGTGGAGGTCAGATGACAACCTACATGGTGTTGAGCTCAGGTCTTGAGGCTTGCCCAGCTAGCACGTTCATCTGCTGCACTATCTCACTGACCCTTGTTTGCCTTTTAATAGACCTTACCATTTTTGGTTTTTAGAGCCATTTTACCTTCTTAGTGAAACTGAACAGAGGTATCTGCCCAGGCAGAGCTCCCCCATTATCTTCACTTTTTCTAGTTTTTAGAAAATGCCTGAAGTCTTCACTCATGGCCTCCTTCTTCAGTGGCCAGCCAAATCCTCCTCACACTGCTGCTTCTCTGGGCTTCTCTTTGACTTCCTTATATCTCTGAAGGGTCTCACAATCCTAAGCCATCTAGGATACCCTTTGCTTTAAAACCTTCACTGAGTGTCAACCTTGATCACACCTACAACCTCAATTCTCACTTCTACTATAACCACACAGAAGACAGGCCTTGGCAGTAGACGTGTGTGTGTGTGTGTGTGTGTGTGTGTGTGTGTGTGTGTGTGTGTTGGCAGGGGTGGGTACGGTGTCTAGCCTTCCATATCATTCCACTCAGAAAGGCAGATAGGGTGTCATTACAAATTTACCAAGCACATCAGAAAGCTGAGTGGCTCCAGGAGAGGAAGTCCGTGGCCGATCATGTCGTCATGGACACAGGTCTTTCTGCTCTGTTGCTTTTGTTTCAGGCCCTTGGTATAGACCATCACAACAACCCCAGAAGCCCACACTTGTGGAATGTACATCCACATGGGAGGCTGATAGCAAAAAGCAAATGAGACAACACTGAGTGACATGATGTGTTAAAGGTGACAGGCAGAGCAGGTGAAAGGGGGATGGAAGTGAAAGTCAGGTTTCTGATGGAACATGGAGGTCCAGGAGGATGCTGAGATGATGCTGGAGACTGTGGATTTTATTAGAAGAGTTATTTACACCATGGACAGATAGCTAGAGGGGCGATGGCATGGCCAGCTCTCTGAAGAGAACCAGAGCTTGTGTGGCAGAGAGGGTCATAGTGAGAGTCAGAAACCAGGCTTTCTAATTCAGAGGTAGGTAGGAGGGCAGGTGGGGTACAGGATGTGGCATCCTCTGATGGAGACTCACTTCCTCGATGAGTCTGCCACGGATAATGTCTCGGTATCTAAGAGAGGAGGCTAGATCCTAACATTGCATTCTTAGTGTGAATGGAGGGGTAACCAGGAGCTCAAGTTCAGAGTCTTAAATAATGAGGTCATTGTAGGATTTGCTGAGCAGATAGGCAGTTATGCCTGCAGATGTACAAAGGAAGGGAGCTGACTATTTCCCTAACACCTGTGCTCAGGCTTAAAGCCCTTCAGTCTTCTCACAGCTCCTTCCTCAGGGCCCTCCCTCCAGCAGACTTTGTATAAGGCAACATCTTCTTTCTCCTTTGTTTTCTTTCCTCCCAGTGAGTTGGCCACCTGGTCCAACTCCTGTGTCTCGGTGACCACTATATGTTGTAGGAGATTCTGTTCTCTGGTCTTGCCCTGGCTGGCTCCTTGGTTTTCCTCTTACCTCAAGTCTCAGCTAAAATGCCATTCCTTTGAAATGCCTTTCCGAGTGTGCTAGCATGAACAGCCTCAATATGTTCTACTGTTCTGTTGACTTTCTTCATGCATTTTTTTCTTGCTTGTATATTTGTTTCTTCATGTTGTCTGTCCTCACTTCAGAATTTTAGCACTATGAGAGTTTTACACATGGAAAGAAAGCTTATATATCTGTTCCTCCCTCCTTCCTTCCATCCCTCCCTCCCTTGTTTCTTTTTCCCTCATCATATCCCCTCCCTCCTTTCCTTCCTTCCTTTGCATATTGAGGATTGAACCCAGGGCCTTGTCATTGGTAGACCAGCTCTTTACAACTGAGTTATACCCCCAACCCCTACTCTCTTTCCTTTATTTTTAGAATAGATCACACAGGAAGGACCTGATCTGCTTGTTAGTGCTCGTTCATGCTTTAATATATATACATTTGAAAATGTGTTAGTTTGTAGTAATGTGAGATGCAAATGATGCTCCCTGACTCATCGATTTTTCCTCTCCATATCCACAAATGTAAAACAAGGTTCTGTAGAGACTTCATTTGTGTTATTGCTCTTTTTCTCATAGATACTTGTTGTATGGCAGTCTATGGTAGCAGAAGTATACTTGCAGTTGCTTCTTATATGATGCGGCACAGACCTGGAAGCAGAGAGTTTCACATGGCAGGCTGGGTTATAACCCTCAAGCCATCTCACACCAAAGGACCCACTTCTACTGTCTAGGTCCAACATCCTAAAGATTCCACAGATTCTCAAAATGGAGGCACCAGCTGAGGACAAATTATTTAAATGCAGGGGCTATGAGGGACATTTCACCTTCAAACCATACCAGGGACCCTGTCTTCCCCTGCAAGTAGCTGACATTACCATTTCTTAGTAAGCCACTTGCTCTATAGCAGATTAAATTAGAGCAAGATGACTGCTTACTACTGTTTTAGAATCCATTTATCCATCCATATCCATCTATCCACCCTTCCATAGATCCATCCACCCACCTATACACCCACCCATCTATCCATATATCTATCCATCCATCCACCCTCCTACCCATTTATCTGTCCATCCATAGATCCATTAGTCCACCCACCCACATACTCATCCACCTATCTACCCATCTACCCATCCATCCATCCATCCATCCATCCATCCATCCATCCATCCATCCACAGATCTATCCACCCACCTATGCACGCACCCATCTGTCCACCCACCCACCCATCCATGCATCCATCCACCCATCAATCCATCCATCCATCCACCCACCCACTATCTATATGACCTATATAAAAAAAAATTCTCAACTTGAATCTTACTAAGGCTTCTTGTAAAAAAGTTCAGAATAACTGGGTATCAATGGAGAATTTACTTAGAGAATTTATAATTAATTGGCCACAGGTGGTGCCACCTGCTTAGTTTCTGCCGTTTTCAGTACAGCTGTTCATGGTAAGTTGTTTGACTCTTGTGAAATGAGATGAGAGAAACAAAGAAAAATAAAAGGCCACAGCTATTTTTTTTTGATTCACTTTCTTTGACATTCATTTACAAACAAAATCAAATGTAGCTAGTCTGCAGAGGCAGTCCATCAGGACAGAGTCTACTTGCTTAAAGGCTTCATAGTAAAAAAAAAAAAAATTGCTACCTGTTTTTGTTTTTGTTGCTGTTTTTGTTTGTTTGTTTGTTTGTCAAAATGCTTCCCATGCACCCCGTCTTTGTAAGTACAGTGGGCGACTAAACAAAGCAAAGACTACAGATTCCCTGCCTTTGGGTAGGGAGCATGTGAGAAAAAGTTGAGGGTGTGTGATTGTTTTATGATGACGTGCCTGGAACAGAACGAATTTAGAGTACTTAGGAGGTCCTCTGAAGAAAATTGAATTAAAAAACAAACCTTCAAAACAATCGTCTGTAAGATTAAATTAGACCAGAATGCCTAATATTTCATCTCTCCATTAGCAAGGATCAAAAGGCAGTAATGGTCCTGGTAAGGCTGTGTGTAAGACAAATGCTCTCAGGCACTGCTGGTGTGAATTGATACAACCTTCCTGGGAAGAAATGTATAACAACTCTTGGAGATTCCCACACCTTTTATCCCAACGTTTCATCTTTTAGCTGACTTTCTTGCCAAGCATGGTTTGTATACTGAGGATTTTATTGTGGTGCCTTTTCTAATAGTGAAAAACTGGCAGTGTCCAAATGTATATTAAATGGTTAAGTGAGCAACAGAATATCCATGTAATAGTGTATTATGCTGTCATTAAGACTTACGAGTATGATGTAATGTTAAATAAAATGCAGGATATGAAATTATACATGGACTATGAATTTAACTATGAGAAAGAAAGCATGCTAGAAAAATATTGGAAGGCTATTTGGGAAAATATCAAGTGATCATCCTTGGATTGTGGAATTCTGATTTTTTTTCCTTGGATAGTATTTGTGCTTTTCTGTCTTTCTCCATGAGAATGTGCTCTGTGGATTCTCATGAAGGAATGCTTTTTAATGAAATAACCTGGAAGCAGAAGTAGATTCTAATTTAGGCTCTATCCAACAGTAATTGTGTGGTAGCTTGGCAAATTATTTAATCTCCCCAAGCTTCCATTTATATCTGTAAAGTGAGGGCTGATAGCATCAAACTTGCTGGAGGGCCGTGATATGCAGATCTTGCATTTCAGAAGCCAGCAGAATTGCCAGCATGAATTAGACAGTTAATAAATAGTACTTGTTGAAATTATGACTTGGTTTAGAGATGATTATAAGCTGGAAAAATAATTTCTCTCACTTGACTAATTCATTTCTTATCTTTTATGGTTCAATCCAACATTTTATAGAAAAACAATGTTTCAAACTCCAATTCATTTTGCAGATCTTGTGATTCTTTTCAATGAGGAGACTCAACAGTTTTATATAAATCTAATCATTCAGCAATAATAATTGATGTTCTGTTTGACACGTCTGCTACTTAAACATTTTTGCATATAATTGTATACATATCAATGTCATTTGCATAACACCATGCAGCAATAGCTATACACCCACACCACATACCCCCTTTCCCTACTATTAGATGGTTCTTAAACACATACAATGAAATTTATTTAAAGAAAATTTTCTTACAGTAGAATTTGTAGAAGCAGACTGACAAGATGGCTTGGCAGGTCAAAGTACAAGCTTGGCCACACAAGTTTGATCCGTTTAACCCGCAGCGGAAGGAGAGAACTGAGCTCTACACATGTGCCCTTTCTGGGGTGGACATGGCTCATATCACACACATACACACACATACATTTAGCTAACACGTGTCTCTCTCCCTCATCTACATAACACAATACAAAATTATAGAAACATCTTTACGTAAGCATTTTTTTTTCTTTTAAATGTTTCCCTAGGTGCATACTAATCAAAATGAGTTAGTTTGTCAGAAGGCAGATTAGCACAGGTTGTTCTCTAAGTAGCCGACTATGTCACATTGATGGTGTGAGAATGTCTGCAACTTGAAACGTGTGCCCGTGTGATAGCGTGGGTGAGGTCACCGTCGCTTGGGTTTCCATTTTTAGTGTCAGGAAATCTGTATGTAATCCTAAGCACTCTGACTGTTACTTATATTGTCTCGACTGTGGTCTGCTCTTTATGACTTTACCTAGTAAAATGAAGAAAGCCTCAATTTATACAGATTTTTGAGATATATTAAGATTTTTTATTCCTGTGCCATGCAAATCACTCCAGCTTCTCTTGTCTTCTTTCTGTCTGGCATACAGTTTTTCATTTCTCCCTTAGTTGGCCTCATCTATCTTGTTGGTGATGTTTTTCAATAAGTTCATGTAATGTTCCTTACTGAGGTGAGAATTGTAGTTTTTAAAAGTTTCCTTTAAAACATAACAATTTTTTAAAGCTTATTTAGAACATATTCTGCTATACATTCTAGAAAGTAACCTTCTCTCCCCTCCCCATACTGATTTTCAGCTAGTTTTTCTACTGGAAAACTACTCTCCACTGGTTTAAAAAACATTTACTTCTTCCCAATTGGTTTATCAGTCTTAGTTAAATTTTTACTCAGTGTCATAGAATATTTAGAAATGTTTTTTAATAAAGTGATGGTATTTTCCTAAGAGATTTAAAAAATAGTGAGAATATAATTTTATCATTAGAAATGCTTATTTTAAGTGCTGTACTAAATAGGAAATTAGTTCCCAAGCCCCTACAGTAAAAACTTCCTATGCTATGCTAAATAAACTATTTCTAAAGTCCCTGAGGTAATAGTTTTTGAATGGAGAAAAGACAGTTTTGATGCTGTAGACAAACCAACCAACCAGGCTCACCTAGGACATTCCTGGAGACAAGCAAGTACTGTCTGCTGATTATAGCATAAGGCTTATGCATCCTCTTCTGGTAAGCAGATTTTTCTTTAAACACATGCATTAGATTACAGATTATTTTCTCATCACTACAACGACAGAGTTGCCACCATTAGTACACAGGAGCCGATGGTCTTCAATTTCTAATAAGATATAAATGAAATTGCATAGTAGGACTTCACTGAGCCACCTCTTTGTGCTCAGCTGGCATTTTCTCAGCACCTGTGGCTTGTTTCTGAGCTCCATGCCTCTCTCTTCTGTCTGCACCTCCATGTACCCTAGCCAAGTGTCCTAGCTACTTAGGCCACTGGTGTGGCTGTTTTAACAAGAATCATTTAACAGTGACTGGGGCATTGCTACTCAGCCTTTTGGCTAAGAGCAAGGATTACTTCTGTTTCATGCAAGTGCGAATGGATGGACAGACGCAGGTAGCCTGCTCTGTTCCCTTGGCCACACAGAGTCAATGGGCCTCCTATTTTGTTGCTTCAACAATTTGTAGGAATGTGTCTGTTCCTATTGTCAACACCTGAATCTCAGAGAAGAAGTAAAAGAGGGAAGAGAGAACATGAAGTTCCAGAAGTCACCAGCACCCCTTTTGAGTCCCTGTAAATTTGGTAACTTGGCCCATATTAGTAGGAAGAGAGACTGGAAAACAGACTCCAGTGATCATGTGCTCAGTTAAAACTCAGTGCTAAATCTCCTTCCTAGCATGTGCGAGGCCCTGAAATTGGTCTTTACACTACAAAATAAGATGAAATGAGTAATGGAAAGAACAGATTGAAGCGATACACAGACAGGCTGAGATGTCTCTGTGGCTGATGTACCAGCTGCACAAGCATGAGCACCTGTATTTGGATTCTCGGAACCCAGAGTAGAGCTGGTGTGGTGGTGTGTCCATAGTCCCAGCATTTCCAGGGCAGGATGGGAGGTTGTCACAGGAGGAGGTCCTCAGGCAGAGTTAGCTTCTCTCTCCTCTGGGGTCCATATGAATGATAATTAACTTTCGCCTATTTTTCTCTCTTGGAGGCAAGACTATCTTGGAGGCACGTGTTTCTATCTTCTTGCAATTTACTACTTAATTTCATACTTATACATTTTAGCCTCAGACGTCATTTGTCAGATTGATTTTTTATACTTGGAAGATGAAATTCGACTCTCATTTTGCTATCTAAACACACATACCCTTTGTAATTTCTAGCCACCGGATGGTTTTTAGTAATTTTATCTATGTCAATATTCGTGCTATGTTTAACTAATCAGGACAACATAAACGTTTATTTAGACATTCCTGCTTTTAACAGATCATTATTGTTATTTAATATCTACGTGCTTATCACCAAATTCAACTCAAACGTCACTTACATTGTACAGATCCCCTTTCAGTATGTTTAAACACACACTGAGTGTAAATTACCCTCTAGAGTGTGCTAGCAGGGCTGCTTGGTAAAGCAGCTCCATTAGGTTTCCCCTCTTTTTAAGATCTGTATTTTCTTCAACACCCCTCTTCTGCTTGCTTTTGTTGGTCTCGTTTCTTCTCATTAACTGTGCTTATCATGTCTCTAATGATTCTAGGCTATCTGCTAATTTTAAGATGCTCCAGGAAGAGCCTCAGTGCATGTCTGTGAAATATGTAGAATAGACACCAGAGCCAGGGGCTTCTATGGAGTGAAGCCATAGCTGACTGGCAGCCAACCCTGAACATAAACCAGACACCCGTCTCTGTTGGTGTAAATCACTGTGACTTGGGTGTTCTTTTTAACTCTAGTATAACATAGCTGTGGGGTTCTAGAGTCCTTTTTTGTTATCAGATTTGTAAAAAAAAAATTATATTCTATTCAGTAGATTCGTATAGCTATGAGGTCATTTTCATAGTCAGTATACGAGTATTCCCAATGGGCCAAAGCATTCCCTGGGTCTCTGCAACACATTCTTCTCTCTGCCCTTTACCCCAGGCTGCCGCTGATCTGCTTTCCATCACATTGACTATTTGCATTTTCTCTCTTTCTTTCTCTCTCTCCCTTCCTTTCTTTCTTTCATAAATGGAATCATATGATATACACTCTTTGGCCTTATAATTCTTTCATTCAACATGCTCTCTTTGAGGATCGCCTATGTTGTGTATATTGTTGCAACTTTCCTTTTGTGTCTGAGCAATATTCTACTGTATGAATACATAACCAGTTATTTTTTGATCACCCACTCTTATTACTAAGGATTTTAAACTATCCACTGCTTCATACCTATTTTGAGGATACTAGAGTTGCAGTACTACTATATCTTATATGTTATAAAATGACGCAAGTGTCTAAAGTTAATACATAATGAAATAAACTTATAACTTATTTTCTCATTTCATAATACCAATGTCATCCTGATTAGTCCCAAGGTATCAGCAACTGGCAGTCATCATATTACATCGTCCACTTGGGTGCACATTTCTGTTTAGACATACCTTAGCGATGCTCCAAATTGATGTATTGTCTTTCCCCCCAGATTTACATCCTTCTCTTGATGTCCCCATGTGCAAAAGAAGTGCTTCCAGTCAATTAGCTACAGTAGTGTGTTAGTCCCATCTACTTCTTTCCAATACTTTACCAACAGTCCTAGTCCAACGCATCTTGGGTTCATACACAGTCACTCTCTGTCTCTTTCTGTTCTCATCCCTTCATAGTTATTACTCTCAGGATTAAATATGAAAGCTAGTGTTCATCTAGAAACTCACAGGTTTTCTCTAGGCTTCAACTGTCTTGTATGTAACATTCTTTTATCTTTTAACTTCTCTAGAATTTTTATTCACGTTCTTTTCACACATTTTACCTTACATTTTATTTTACTGTTGAGCTCATTGTGTTCTTAATCAAGTTTAGGAGAGAATTGTATGAGAATTTTGGTTTCTTTAAAACAACAACGCCACCACCACCAACACAGAAATAGGAATATCCTTTTGTTTTAATCCCAGGTGTGGGGACATGGAGCTGCTTCTGATGGTCCTCAGCAGCTGACTGTGATTTGCCTCGTGCTCCATTTTGTAGGGTGGATTGTTTATTTTGGTTAGTTGCTGTTGGTCGCTGTTTAAGTAGTTGCATGCAAAGAAGAAACAACAAGAAAAAAATTAGATATCCTGATGGCAAAGATTGAATGATACTCCTAATCAGCATTAAGTAGTTCAACAATAATGTTGAACTTTCTTTTCTATAATTTCTCTCTCCTATCCAGGGTTAGGGGTTGAAAGGTGGAAAAAGGGTGGGGAAGGGTAGAAGAAAGAAGAACCCACAAGGTAGCAAAGACCAGCTACAGAGAACCCATTCTGTTAGCTCAGTGGTTCTCAACCATACTAACGCTGTGAACCCTTGCTGAAGTTTCTTATGTCGTGGTGACCTCCAACCACAAAATTATTTTCATTGCTACTTCATAACTGTAACTTTCCTACTGTTACAAATTATAATGTAAAGATCTGTGTTTTCTGATGGTCTTAGGTGACCCCTGTGAAAGAGCTGTTTGACCCCCAAAATGGATAGCGACCCACAGGTTGAGAATTGCTGTATTAGTCCCTTCAAAGGTCCAGATCTTTATATTTATGGGGTTTTCTCATTTACTAATTCCATCTTTGAACCCCCTAAGGTGTAGTTCAGTTCATGCCAGTCCTTTCTCAGTCTGCCTTCAATGGCTCCCCATGGTCCTTTGAATTAAGTGTACACTCTTTAGAGAGGTGCTCAGGGCCCCGAGGAGATGTGTGCTGAATGAAGTTTTTCTTCTTCGTCACAGGAGAGCCAGGGCTGTGTGGAGAAGAAAGCCATGTCTGCACACCAGCCCGTAATCTGTTTAGCTATGTTATACAACACCTTTTATGTTTAACAT
>JADRCD010233602.1:0-20000 GCA_019843815.1 Montemys delectorum | reverse complement strand
GTGTGTGTGTGTGTGTGTGTGTGTGTGTGTGTGTGTGTGTGTGTAGAGGACAGGGATTGACCCTGGGCATCTTCTCTTCCTCTACTGCAGTCCACCGTATTTTGACTGGCCTGGAGCTGGCTAATTTAGTTAGACTGGTTGGCCAGGAATCCCCAGGAGCTTGGATTACAAATACATACTGCCATGCTTAGCTTTTTACATAGATGCTTGAAATCTGAACTTGGGTCTTCACGCATGCTCAGCAAGAGTTTTACTGACTGAGTCATTTCCCAGCTCCGAGACTCATATTTTTAAAGTGACCACTACACACACTCGAATTAAAGGAGGGCAGTTAAGATGAAAGCTCACAGGCAAGTGTCCAAGTGACAACATCTTCTGAGATGGCTCTTCTCAACAGCTAAGAGGCTCCCTGTGAGGAGCGATGGCAGGGTGGTCCACTCTCAGATGCTAGTAGTGAATCTTTACCATGCTCCAGGAATTTTAACACTTATTATATATTTTTTCTGGGTCTGGAAGATCCAGGGTAAAATACTAGCTGGCTGTTGTCAAGTTCAAAGCTCAAAACAAAGCCAAAAAATACAGAACAGAGTGCTATACTTATTATTGTTACCTCAGTGTCCAGCTCTTGTAGGAAATACCCTATCTAGCGCTACCTTACCATTATTTTAGAAATCTACCCTACACTCTTGCCAGACAGTCAATGAGCAGAGTCTAAGCCCTTGAAAAGTTACAAAGGAAATGGCGGAATGAGAGGGCTGTAGCATCCTATATCTGAAAAGCTGATGAGCAAGGGGCCAGGTGCTGCAACAGGTGACAAACCCCGCAAGCATCCTCAGAAATGAGCATTACAAGCCACATTTCAAAGTGGCCAAGAGCCAGGAATGGTATCACACATATGCACTTCAGAGGCTAAGGCACAATGATTCAGAGTTCAATTATGCCTGGGCTATGCATGGAAACCCTGTCTCAAACAAACAAAATTACCAAAACAAAAGCTGCATTAGCACTAGACCCAGAAACATGGATGGGAGGTGTGTGGTAAAGTTGATCTAAGAGTTGGTTTCATCATAAAACAGTCAGTTCAAGGAGAAACATCTTTTCCAGTGAGTGACTTTACTCAGCTGTATCTTGGGGTGAGGTTATAGCTCAGTGGTAGAGTCTCTGCACTGTATTCAGCTGTATTCCTTTCATCAAACCCACTAATCAAACTGGGTAGGGCACTTCACACCTATAACACCATCAATAAAGAGGCAGGAGAGTTTGCCTGGACTACACAGTATGACCTTGTCTCAAAAAAGCAAACACACACACTCACAGACACAGACACACACACACACATAGACATAGACACACACACATACTCACACACACATACACAGACACACATACAGACACACACACATACACACACACACACACACAAACACACACACACAATCAAACAGTATGAGGCTACTTTCTGGGTCTTTGAGGATACAGCATTGGAAGAAGACAGAATCTCTGCATACAACACTCTATTCTAATGCTAGGGGATCTTGTGACCCTTAGGACTTCTTGCCTGCTTAGCTTGGTCAGACCCATCACATAGGGGCTGCACAGACAGAGGGGCTGCTGGGTGACCAGTAGCACCTGGGCTGTATGTTTATCCCCATCCACCTAGGCAGTAACTAATGAGCTTGAGGAAAAGCTTACTAAAAGAGAACAAAGTCATTGGGCAGTGGTGGCTGACACCTTTATTCTCAGCACTTGGGAGGCAAAGTCAGGTAGATCTGATTTTGAGGCTAGCCTGGGTCTACAGAGTGAGTTACAGGACAGCCAGAGCTACACAGAGTTGTCTTCACAAAACAAAATAAAACAAAAAACACAAAAGGGAAACGCGGTTCTTGGGTCACAAGAAGTACCTGAGCACAGAGGGCACCACACAAAGGACGGCTTTATCGGCTAATGTCCCCGGCCTTCACCATTTATGGATGTCTGTTATGTTTATATTGGAATGATCTATTTACTCACTGGTATGTCCTTTTCTGTCCAGTTACTTCCTGTTGCTATGATTAACGCCATGACCAAAGTGATTTATAGAAGACAAGCTCTTATTTTGGATTACAGTAGCAGGGGAGACTCCACAATGGCAGAAGAAAGCAGGAGGCACCTGGAAATGGGGCAAGGCTTTAAACTCTCAAGGTGACCTTTTCATCACCCAGCAAGGCTCCATGCCATCACCTCCCCAGACAGGAAGTGGGACCACACCACGTGTTAAAACACACAAGCCTATGGAAGACAGTTTTCATTAGCTACCACACACAAACATCAACCACGGACCAAGCATTCAAACATATGAGCCCAAGAGGGCCATTCTCATTGAAACCATCACAGATGGCACTTCCAAGATCCAATGGTCTTCCTTTTTGTTCTCCCACAGCTAAGTAACAGCAGGAAAGCATTTTGACATGCCAGATAATTTGAAACATCAGAGCATTGTTAAACCAACCCTTTGAGGTCCCGCTGCTACCATGGTTGCTTTAGCTGAATGCTGACCCAAGAATCAAGCATGAGCTTACGGACCTGATCTGACAGGAAGGAGTGCCCTGGAACAGAGATTGTGCCTGAGAATCTCTGCTAGGAAGGTTTCACAGCAGTGCTCTGTCAGCGTGCAGCCCCGTCAGGATACACATGCTGTGTGAGCTCCACAACCCTTGCAGGGCTCAACTGCTGTATCATATCCTTGGCATCCATGTAAAATGTTAGGCCTAGTAGCACATGCCTGTAAACCCAGTGCTAGGGGCAAAGACAGGTATCAGAGAGTCTATTGAACAGACAGCCTAGCCAGTCAGTGAGAGACCTTATTCAGAAAAAAACTGATGTGGACAGTGACTAAATAAGACACCTGACATCGACCTATGACTTCCACATGAACATGCATGGCACACACCCCTGCACAATACTCATGTACACACACACACACATCATACACACATACAAAAATATTCAAAAATATCTGGGTGTGGTGGCCACGCCTGTGATCTCAACTCTCAGGAAACAGGCAGAAGGACTATAAAATGGAGCCAGCCTGGACTATAGCCTGTCAAAAACAAAATTCAAAACTAAATTATCTGAGCCAGGCAGTCGGGCGCACACCTTTAATCTCAGCACTTGGGAGGCAGAGGCAGGCAGATTTCTGAGCTTGAGGCCAGCCTGGTCTACAGAGTGAGTTTTCAGGACAACTGGGGCTATACAGAGAAACCCTGTCTTCAAATACCTGACCCTCCTGCCTCAGCCTCTTGAGTGCTGGAATTATAGGCCTATCTCACCTCATCCTGTTACTACAGTTTTATACAAAGGACTTAAGTGCCCATGGAGTTTGGTATTCGTAGGAGAGGGAGTCCTGGAACCAGTTCTCTGCAGAGCCTGAAGCTGAGATTGCTGAACCACTTTCCTTCCTTTCTCCACAGGCCAGGACAGTCCAGGTCAGCGGCACAGACGAGAGGACAGCTGTGGAAAGATGCCAGGGTGCCTGGAGGAGAGCTAGATGGGGATGGTGTAGTTTTGTGGCTGTTCTGAGACTCCTGCCCTGCCAGACACCCCACAGTTCAGATACAGAAGGGAGCAGGACTCTAGAACATCCTGGATAACTGACCCTCAGAGGACACAATTCCTGAGATGGAACTGAGGGAAACAGCCACACACCATCAAGAACAGCGAGCACAGTGGAATGCATCATAACCACAGTAGCACACCATTCACCACAACTTCAGAAGTCCCGACAAACTGCTGTCGTGAGATGACAAGCAAACTAACTTTGGCTTTAATAACCCAATGAGGGAGGGGCTTGATAGGAATGGTCCCACAGACTCATGTTTGAATGCTAGTCCATAGGGAGTGGCACTACTAGGAGGGATTGTCTTGTTGGAGGTCATACACGCTCAAATCTGTGCAGTGTGGTTCACAGTCTCTCCTTGCAGCTTATGGATCAAGATGTAGAACTCTCAGCTTCTCTAGCACCATGTCTTCCTGCATGCTGCCATGCTTCCTAGCAAGACATTAGTGGACTGAACCTCTGAAACTGTAAGCCAGCCCCAACTAAATGTTTTCTTTTATAAGAGTTGCAACGGTCATAGTGTCTCTTCACCACAATGGAAACCCTAAGACACATAACTTGTAAATGTCTCCTAAATAGTACTCCTATGCAGATTCAGGGGATTGAAAAAAAAAATTATCTTATAGAAAACCAGACAAAATCTGATGTTGAAAACCAAAAATTTGCTTTAAAAAAAAAAAAAAAAAAAAAAAGGTTGCTTCTCCTTTGTACTGTTCATTTCCTTAAAATTCTCATGTGCAGTGAAATTTCTTTACATCTCACCCCATGTAATGCCGCCTGCAGAGTCTGGGCTGCCCAGGGCAGCTCTCACTGACCCACAATGAAAGGCTGCTGCTCTGGAGGTAGCTCAAGAACAGTGAGCATCACAAAGAGCAACTGGGAACTCCACAGACATTCCAACAGCTGTACTGACCAGGAAAGTCCTACTGCCGACCTTGCCTGTCACTACCAAGTGCAACTTCCCAAGGACGAGAACACAGAAAACACAGCTTTGTACCAGCACTCAGAGACGGGGCACATTAGAGAAAAACCATATACACCTCTGGTGTGGTGTACAGTTCACTGTTACCTTGATGGGATTTAGAATCGCCATGGAAACAACTCTCTGGACATGTCTATGAGGGAGCTTCTAGATTGGATGGACTGACTGAAGTGGGAAGACCTACCTGAAATGTGGGCAACACTGCTTACCCTGCAGGCTGGAGTCTGGACTGAGCAAAAGCAGAAAAGGGGCAAACACTTAATGTAACCAGGGGTTCCAAGCTACTTGTCATGACTCTCCTGCCATGACAGACTATTCTCTACAGCTGGGAGCCAGTATGAACCTTCCCTCCTTTAAGCTGCCTTTGTTAGGCACTCTGTCCATCTAAAGCACGCACTACAGCTGCCAACTACAGCTGCCAACAGTCATCCTTGGTACACTCCTAGATTTCCCAGAAGGCAGAAGCGTCAGGATGCTTATAGCAGGTGACAAAACTGCTAGGCCCAGCTTTGAGCACATCATTCTCCCACACAGAGAAAATGATTGGTTTTTTTTTTTTTTTTTTTGATTTTTCGAGACAGGGTTTCTCTGTATAGCCCTGGCTGTCCTGGAACTCACTCTGTAGACCAGGCTGGCCTCAAACTCAGAAATCCGCTGCCTCTGCCTCCCAAGTGCTGGGATTAAAGATGTGCGCCACCACGTCCGGCTGAAAATGAGTGTTTTTATCTAGAGCTGACATTTGCTTTTTATTTTTCATAAAATCAAAGTGATCCACAGCCTCGACCACCAAAAAAATCCCAGTTTGCTCTACCACACGTGGTTTCTCAACAAGATCAGAAAACAAACAAAAACATCTATTTCTCTAGTAAATAAATAATCATATACCACGATCAAGCCAGTTCAGTCCAGGGATGCAAAGCTGGGTCAACATACGCAAAGTAACACATGAAGAACAGCAAATAAATATGCCTGGGAATAAAAACCAGAAAATCATCTCAAGAGACTCAGAAATGGCCTATGACAAAGTCCAAAATTCTTTTATGATAAAAGCCCTGAAGAAATTAGGAATAAAAAGGACATCAGCATCCAGATAATAAATGTTGTATATGACAACCTATAGCAAACATTATACTAAAATCAGGAAGGAGATTAGGAAGGGTATATATTCTCATGGCCTTACACAATAAAGTGCTTGAATATGTAGATAGATCAAAAAAGGAAGAGAAAGAATGCAAGGGCTAAAAACAGGAAAGAAAAAAGTCAGATTACCACTATTTGTAGATAATATAATCCTATACTTAAGCTATCCTGGAGGCCAATCCAGAGAATTCTCAGATCTGCTGAACACTTTTAACAAAAAGTTGCAGGATACAAACTCAACACACAAAACAAAACACAACACAAAGATACAAATAAAACAACATGGGAGTCTGTTAAGAGCTCTTCCAGCTCTTGCAGACAGGGCTCAGGATCCATTCCCAATGAGGCAGCTCCCAAACTGAAACCCCGGGCCCACAGGATCTGATGCTCTCTTCTGGGGTTCCAGGGACACTGCATCCATGTGGTGAAAATACAGACAAGCAGACAAATATATATATGTGTGTGTTAAAAAAAAAGAAATCAGGGGAAAATCCCATTCACAATAGCCTAAAAACAAAACCTAACAAACAAAACCTTGGAATAAAGCTAGGCAAGGAGGTAAAATGAAAAATTTCAAAGATGAAGGAAAGTAAGGAAAGATCTTCAATAATCATGGATTAGCAGAATATTATCAAAATTACTATAGTCCCAAAATGTCCTACTCAACACAATTTTGATGACATTCCTCACAGGAACAGAGGGGAAAAGAAACAAACAAACAACCCTAAAACTTGTAAGCACAAAACCTGCCATATAACCAAAGCAGCCATGAGGAAAACCAACCAATATGTGAGGTATCTGATTCCACATTATACTAGATCCTAGTTAAGATACTAGGTAAGAAACAGATCCATGGGCCAATACAACAGAATAAAGGACTCAGCTCAGAGGGAAAGTCATCCACACAGCTACAGCTATCTAACAAAGGTGTCCCAAAAATACACTGCGGAAAAGACAGCTGGGACACCGGATATCCACACACAGAAGAATGAAGCTAGACCCCTACCTTCTACTCGGAGAAAGAAAAAAAGATCAAAAGCCTTAATGGAAGAACTGGACTTCAGAATTGCTAGGATAAAACAGTTTCAAATGTGGACATAGACAAGGATCTTCTGAACAAGACTCCAACAGGCCAAGAAATAATAGAAAGAACTGACAAATGAGATTATGTGGAATCAAAAGGTTTCTGCATAGCAAAGGAAATACACAACAGAGTAGAGACAGCTTACAACACGGGGAACAATAGATAGCTTTGCTAGCTAGACATTTGACAGGAACTTAATTTCTAGAATCTATAAAGAACTAAAACAAACAAAAATCTAAACACCTGCAAAGCCAAATAATCAAAAACGGAGCAAGTGGACTGAAAGTTTTCTGAAGGCCTTCACCACCAGGAGTCGTCAGGGAAACTCAAATGCTCTCTAGCCCATCCAACCTCATCAGGGTGGGGACCATAAAGAAAACAAAGACAGTTGGGCTGGAGTGGTGAACATCTTTAATCCCAGCACTTGAGAGGCAGAGGCAGGCAGATTTCTGAGTTCAAGGCCAGCCTGGTCTACAGAGTGAGTCCCAGGACAGCCATGGCTACACAGAGAAACCCTGTCTCAGAAAAAAAAAAAAAAAAAGACAAATGATGGTGAGGTCAAGAAAGAAAACCTAGCTTATGCAGCTCCTCTAGAAGTAAGCGTGGAAATTCCCCCAAAAAGTTACAAACAGAACTGCTCGTGATTCAGCCCTATTGTTGCTGGGTTTACCTGCAGGAGCCTAAGCCACACAAACAGAAATACATATCTGTGCTCACCAAGGCCCTGTTCACCAAAGCCAAGTGATGGAACCAGCCTTAAGTGCCCATCAATGAACAAAGGAAACACAAGGTAAGCGTGAAGGAGTTTTATTAAGCCATATTGAAGGACAAAGTCACATTTGTAAGAATGACAAAAAAACCATAACAGTGGATGCAATTTGAGGTCATCCATGGAGCAAAATCAGTCAAGTTCAGGAAGCCATGTGCCATGTTTTCTCTCATGTGCAGAATCTAGCCTTAGTATTATGGACATAGGGCTGAGAAGCCAGCTGGCTCCATGCTTCAGGTACAAGGGTCTGAGCTTGAAGTTCCAGAACCTGCAAAGCTGTAGCAGCCTGTAATCCTGGTGGTGCTACTTGGGAGATGGGAGAGACAGACAGGAGAATCTCCAGAAAGGGACATGCACTGGGTATATGTATCCGGAAAATGAAGAAATCTGCCTCAGGCAAGGAAAAATGCCAACCAATACCTAAGGCTGTCCTCTGCCCTCTACACACATGCTGCGGCACACACAAGTCCATACTGTCTGCATCACAAATGCTACAAACGTACACACACCACACACATGTGTGTATATAGATGTGTGTGTGTGTGTATATATTATATGCACAGATTACACACTAAAATTTAAAATAAAAATATGAATATAAGACATGAAGTTAGGAGGACTAGATGAGAAGGAGAGAAAAGGATAATGAAGGAAAGCATGATCAAAATACATATATAAAAAAACGTGATGGAGCCTAATGCTTTGTACAATGAATACACGCTAACTGAAAAACTACTGTCTGGACTCAGGAAGTATCATAAGGCAGCTCAGTGGTAGAACAGCAGCATAACGCCCAAGATCCTGGGTTCAATCCCAGTATAACAACACAGGTACTCCCACAGGACAGCCAGGGCTAAACAGAGAAACCCTGTCTCAAAAAACCTAAAAGAAAAAAAAAAAAGTTTTGTGAATGTATGTGTACAACAGCACACATGGAGGTCAGAGGAAAATTTGTGGACGTCAGTTCTCTCTTACCATGTGGGGTCTGGGGGCCAAATTCAGGTCACTAGGCTTGGCCAAGTACTCTTCCTTACTGAGCCAGCCCAAGGTCCCTCTTCATACACCTTAAACATCAGAGCCCATGCCTGGTTGAAAATGATGGCAAGTAACTGTTTACTATTATGACAGGTGTAAGGTCTTTAAACAGGAATCATATAAAGAAAATTTATTTTTGTTGTTTTTCCAGACAGGGTTTCTCTGTGTAGCCCTGGCCGTCCTGGAACTCACTCTGTAGACCAGGCTGGCCTCGAACTCAGAAATCCACCTGCCTCTGCCTCCCAAGTGCTGGGATTAAAGGCGTGCACCACCACCGCCTGGCAAGAAAATTATTTTTACATGAACTTTTTTTTTTTTTAAAGATTCATTTATTGGTATATATAAGTACAAATGTAGCTGTCTTCAGACACCCCAGAAGAGGGCATCAGATCTCATTATGGTTGGTTGTGAGCCACCATGTGGTTGTTGGGATGTGAACTCTTCGACCTTCGAAAGAGTAGTCGGTGCTCTTACCAGCTGAGCCATCTCACCAGCCCTTTACATGAACTTTTAAATAACTTTTTTGGGTAACCATGGCTACCCTGTAATTCACTATGTAGATAAGGCTGGGCTTGAACTCATAGAGGTTCGCTTGCTTCTGCCTCCCAAGTGTTCAGTTTTGGTTTTTGTGACAGGATCTTCAATATGTAACCCAGGCAGATCTCAAACTTCAAAGAGCTGGGATTATAGATTATATACCACCACATCCAAATTTGTTAAGCATTTTTATTTTTTTTAAAGATTTATTTATTATTATAAGGAAGTACACTGTAGCTGTCTTCAGACACACCAGAAGAGGGCATCAGATCTCACTACAGATGGTTGTGAGCCACCATGTGGTTGCTGGGATTTGAACTCAGGACTTCTGGAAGAGCAGTCAGTGCTCTTAGCCACTGAGCCATCTCTCCAGCCCTTTTATTTGTTTTTTTAAAAGATTTATTTATGAGCCAGGCAGTGGCAGCAGACACCTTTAATCCCAGCACTTGGGAGGCAGAGGCAGGTGGATTTCTGAGTTCGAGGCCAGCCTGGTCTACAGAGTGAGTTCCAGGACGGCCAGGGCTACACAGAGAAACCCTGTCTCGAAAAACCAAAAAAAAAAACAGTATTGATATGAGACATGAAGATTTATTTATGAGCTGGAGACATGGCTCAATGGTTAAGAGCAATTACTGCTCTTCCAGAGGTCCTGAGTTCAATTCCCAGCAACTACATAGTGGCTCACAACCATCTGTAATGAGATCTGATGCCCTCTTCTGGTGTGTCTGAAGACAGCTACAGTGTACTCAGATACATAAAGTAAATAAAATCTTGAAAAAAAAAAAGATTTATTTATTTATTTTATGTATGAGTACATTGTAGCTGCACAGATAGTTGTGAGCCTTCACGTAGTTGTTGGGAATTCAAGACCCCTGCTCACTCCAGCCCAAAGATTTATTTATTATTATAAATAAGTACACTGTAGCTGTCTTCAGACACACCAAAAGAGGGCGTCAGATCTCATTACATGGTTGTGAGCCACCACGTGGTTGCTGGGATTTGAACTCAGGACCTTCAGAAGAACAGTCAGTGCTCTTACCTGCTGAGTCATCTCACCAGCCCAATAAGCATTTTTAATCTCTCAAACCAATACTGAAATTTGTTGGTGATGAAATGGTGGCCCTGGCTGACCCTGACCTTTTCAGCTTTTATGTAGGAACTGGGGACCCAAACCCAGGTCTACAGACTTGCACACAAGGACTTGACCCACGGAGCCATCCCCCCAGCCCACAGCCTTGCGTTCTTTTGCCATTTAGAAATCAGTGTTCTAAAGTGTTTATGAAGGATTATCAGGTCAGTATTTGGTCTTAAAACAAACACCTAGATACTGTAGCTCAACTTAAGTTTTGTTTTTAAAAATCCCAGAAACAGATAAAACAAGAAAGCAGAAGGAACACTGTTTAAAACCCTAGCTGATGGATGCATGGAGCTTCACTTTGCTATTTGACTTTCTGAAATTCTGTAAAACAAAGTTATAAATTCACATAACCAAGTAATAGTAACTGTCTATGGGTAGTGGGCTGATGATGGCTCAATTTTCCTCCTGAGGATGTTATGTTGTAATAAGCAGGAGGATCGGCCTTGTTCCCCCTACCTCCCTCCCCTCCCCACTACACATCTCTGTAGCTCCAGTACTATGCAGTTTAGCAACTGGGGACAGACTGGGTGGAAGAGGTGATTGATCCCTTGTAGAGGGGATTTACCAAGATCTCATGCACAGCTCTCAAACAAACAGGGATTCAGAAAGCTGAGGGGCCAGCCTGCACAGAACCCAGCCTACACTGAGCCACATGGCTGCAGAGACCGCAAGACAGTGGGAGTGGGACTATGTAGCTCAAGTAGGGGGTTGCACTCCAGCTGATGACAATATGAGGAAAGCCAGAAAGGATAAGGTCACACAGCTTGGTGACAGGGAAGCATGAGAAATAATGCAGTCTAATGGGTAAGTGAGATCAGAAGAAGGAGGGAGGGATGTGGGGTTCTAAAGAGGTGCTGGATGCTGCTTTTGGAAGCTTGGTGGAAGAGTCGCCAGGTCAAGGCAACAGAACCTAGATGCAGAACAGAGACCTACAGTGACAACACAGGGTTGAAAGCACTTTGAAAAAGCAGCAGGCACCAAGGGAAAGCACCCACTAACACAGTGGCTGGAGTAGAGAGCAATGCCAAAACCAAGTAGGGTATCCAGACCCAGGAAGAGTGCCCAGGGCTTTCCTGGGCCAAAGAAGGTAAGGAGCAAAAGGGACTTGCAGGAAGGAAGAGGCACGAGAAAGGCAGAGGCATGAGAGAGGCAGAGGAAGAGGCAGCAGCAGAGGCTCCTGTCTCGGGAAGGGCCCTGAAACCATCAACAGCATCTGAAAGAGGGACAGGCTCTGCTCCTGGCCCCTTCAGTCTCCCAAAGGCAGAACTGTGAATAGGGCCAACCAGAAACCATCCCACCAAGACATACTGGCTCATTCCAGCTGGGGGAGACAACTGCTACTTGCCCGAACATTTCCAAACTAAATCAGAAAACCAGGAAGCAACAGCAAGGCTGAACAGAAGGCTGGAGGCAAAGAGGGAATGCAACAGCCACAAAACTTCCTGGAGCCGCCTCTAAGACACTAAGAGACAGCTGACACAGGGCTCACTCTGTTCTACTCTGCCACATTCTTGGGAACTCCCAGATGTCACTTGTCACCAGCCAAGGCTCTTTTGCTGAATAAAAGCTTTTATAAACCAAAGGACATGATGTCAAATTTACACTGAATGTTTACTTATTGGCTGGGATAAAATTCTTGTTGTTAATCACTTATTTTTGTACAAAACAACTTTCATGTCTATCATATGACTAATAATTCTTCTTATATCATAACCAGTGAAATGTATATCCATCCAACCCACAGATCTTGGGGTTGAGGAAATCTTCATGTGATTCCAAAGAAAAGGAGACCAGAGCACTGAAAGCTGGTCAGAGGACAACAATCTTTGTATTTAACAAAGGCAGATGGCGTTGGGCCTTGCTACCACGCTCCAGCCATGTGCCGGGCACCATGCAGGAAGGCATTCTTTTCTACTCCTCAAGACGGCTTACAGGCTGGAGAGATGGGTAAGAGCACTGACTGCTCTTCTGAAGGCCCTGAGTTCAATTCCCAGCAACCACATGGTGACTCACAATCATCTATAATGAGATTTGACGCCCTCTCCTGGTGTGTCTGAAGACAGCTACAGTGTACTTAGATATAATAATAAATAAATCTTTAAAAAAAAAAAAAAAAAAGACGGCTCATGATGCAAGAGTATTTAACTCAATAATCCAGAGACAAGATTCTCTCTGGTGATGATGTCAGGTGATGCAGTTATAGTACAGGCTCCTAGTGAGAGCCCCAATCTCTTTCTTCCTAACTGACAGCACACGGTTTTGTCAGGAATGGCTTTGTGCTGGTTGATGAGGCTATTGTTGAGGCCCCTTCGCTCGCAGGTCCCAGCCTAGGAAGGGAGCTCTTGAAGAAAGAGCGGCAGGGTGGAAGCTCTTGCTGCCTTACCCACTTCTATCTGTGATGCTGGATGAAAAAATGCTACTTGCGAAGGATGACACCGGGGTCCTTAAAGACATCATGGGCCCTACTTACATGACAGCCACAACCTGCCCATTTTCTGTCTATGCCAGTAGGCCCTGGGGTTGGGCATCTATGACCAGAAGTGACAAGGCCAGCAAGTGCAGGTAGTGCTTCCACAGTCTGTCTGCCTCTGATACCAGGAGCATCACCAAGTGTAGCCTGTCTTTGTTACTTTGTGGATTCTTCTCTTCCACCCTTCCTACACCCTAACACTAGATAAGAGAGAAACAAGTATAGAGAGGAAAGGAAAGAGATCCCTAAATAAAGTCAGAGGTCAGAATGGGGGCAGCGTTATTGTTGACTAATTCCTGCTGATTATTGACATCAAGTTCCTTGGGGGCAAGTTTGATCTTCACCATCAAAACATTTAATTTCTTCTTATTGTTTCTTCTTTGTGCATGACTATTTAACAAACCGTGACCAACAACAACCAACAACTAAACAACCACCTATCCCCCTAGCCCCCTAGCATTTATATACTCTCTTAAAAGTTCCCAGAATTACAAATCTTCACACAATTGCAGAAATTATCTGGGCTGGCAAAATCATGCCCATGCTAGAGCACTGGGCAAATCATAGTCAGCAGCTGTGGACAATCTGAAGCAGCCCCATATCCCACACCTGGATTAAAACGAAAACATATTCTTACAGTATTCTTTAAAGAAACCAAATTCCAGAATTCTTACTACAACTGAGCACCTTGTTCCCAACCTAGGGAGGCTGGGCCAGGGCACTGCTGAGCTGAGGGACGTGGGTCAAAAGCAAAGTCTCCAAGAGATTCCCATACCCCAATAAAGACACACTTAACAACAGCTGAACACTTTGCATGCATGTCTGTCTGTGCATTGTGCATGCAGTGCCTGAGGATGCCAGGAGGAGGAGTTGGATCCCCTGGAACTGGAGTTACAGATAGTTGTGAGCTGGGTATATATGATAGTGTGGGTGCTGGGAATCAAATTCAGTCCTCAAGAAGCAGCCAGTGCTCTTGACTGTGTCATTTCTCCAGCCCATTCCCTACTCTAGATCCACAAAATTGTTTGCTGGCAACAGAAAGTTTTTAAAAGTCTCTGGCAGGCGGTGCAAACCCAAGACTGGAATTCAGAGCCTTCCTCCACGATTCCTCCTGACAGGCTGCTATGATTCTTAATCTGAGCTACATTTGTGTTACAGCCTGGGAGCCCAGCCGACCACCACATAATTGTAACATAATTGAACTTCAGGGTGACAAAATGGGCTTCAAGTAAATCTACTTGTGACTGCCAGCCATCCTCACATTGTGGCACACAAAGAAAATGATAGCATTTTACTGAGGGCTGGGATCAGGAGAGAAGGCTGCTTTAGCAGAGGCTAGGGTCTCAGCTCAAGAGGTCCAACCTCTGGACTGGCTGCTGCCTCGGGGAAGGAAAGGATTGGCTCCAGAGTGTCTTGCTGGCTTCTCCCCAACAAGTAGGTCTCACCCATCTCCCTGACCATTGCCAGCTCTTTCAAAAATTTAAATTGACAAAGAGTGAGATTCTAAAGTCCCTAAGACTTGCACCATCACAAATGTACCCACTGGAGAGGAAAGATACCTTCCTGAGTGAACAGGAGCAGGTCAGCCTCTGATATTCAACGGGAACCTCTAACAACTGCCACTTACTTATGCTGCTTGCATAGATCCACACAGGATCAAACATAAAGGACAACTATCCCAGTGCTGTTTCTTAGTCCAGGTGAGCAGGGATTGCATGCCTAAGTGCAATTACTAATTCTTCAATACAGGTAAAAAACTATAAAAATGCCACTTACCAAGTAAATCCATTTCTAACATCTACACTAAGGAAATCAGTTCAGCTCATGGAGAATCATCGGTTCAGATTCATGAAGAAGATGCTCATTTCAGCTTTTTATGATAAAGGACAGTTATGTAACCAATAGACTACAATGCAAACTTTAAAAGTCCTGTTTTAGAATGGTATTAAATGACATGAAAATGTTCATGTTGAAATGTCTGCCCCTGGGGCTGGAGAGGTGGCTCAGTGGTTAAGAGCACTGACTGCTCTTCCGAAGGTCCTGAGTTCAAACCCCAGCAACCACATGGTGGCTCACAACCATCCGTAATGAGATCTGACGCCCTCTTCTGACGCTGTCTGAAGACAGTTACAGTGTACTTACATATAATAATAAATAAAAAAGAAAAGAGCCGGGCAGTGGTGGCGCACGCTTTTAATCCCAGCACTTGGGAGGCAGAGGCAGGTGGATTTCTGAGTTTGAGGCCAGCCTGGTCTACAGAGTGAGTTCCAGGACAGCCAGGGCTACATAGAGAAACCCTATCTTGAAAAACAAACAAACGGCCAGGCAGTGGTGGTGCACACCTTTAATCCCAGCACTTGGGAGGCAGAGACAGAAAACCAAAAAGAAAAAAAGAAAAACAAACAAACAAAAAAGAAAAAAGAAAAAGAAAAGAAAAGAAAAGCCTGCTCCTGACTCGCTTGTAGCTGTCTTGTGCTTGCTTGGCTCTGGTGGCTGAGAGCAAACTTGCTGCATCCTGGACTACTGCTTACCGTGCTCTACCACTTAGCAACAAGCTCTGAGAAATGCCAAGAAGGAATTACAGGGTGATGACATAAAAAAGGGATCTAATTTAAATAGAGGTTGGGGGAAAGGGTCATTAGAACCAGTGTCTGAAGACAGCCTGGGGGTAGGGTAGGGGACAGCACCAGGAAGTCAGAGAACAAAATCCATGGACCCAAGCAGGACAAAGGGCACAGGGGTAGCCCAAGGCTACAGGTTCTCCCTTCTGAGGATGGTAGGAAAGTTTCCAGATGTGAAAAGACCCAAGGGTGTTAAGAGAGCTGGTCACATACTACTACATACAATGAGAGCCTATTTTGTTGTTTAAATAAAAAATAAAAAAAAAGCCATGTCTAGATTATTCATATACTGCTTAATACATGCTTTTTAAATTAGAAAAACATTGCCCAATTTTAAACCCAAAATGTTAAAGAGTGGTCATATCCATGTCCATAAAATTACAAGCACTCTCCCGATAGCCACAGTACCCTAATCCAATCTCCAAAGCTAAAGGCAGGGCTGGGCCTGGCTAGGACTCGGATGGACGGCAGGCAATCAACTGTTGTCTTACACCTTTCTGTACTTGCTCAAGGTCCACAAAGGGGCATACCTTATTTAGTATAGAAAAGACGCAAGAGCAGGGATGACAGAGTAGAAACTCCTTTATCTCCTCAGTCATTTTATTTATTTACTTACTGGGCTTTATGAGGGGCTGGGAGTAGGCCCTTGCATATGCTAGGCACATACTCTGCCATGGAGCTACCCCAAAATCCTTTTCTAAAAATCCTTTTTTACCAAGTTTACCTATTGGCTGGGCCAAATGATTTGAAAGCCATTGAAGGAGGTGGAGGAAGAGGAGGAGGAGGGGGAAGAGGAAGAGGAGGAGAAGATGGTGAGGCAAACAACTGTCCCACCCAAAAACCATTGTGAGCCATTTCCTGTCACCAGCAGTGCAATCTAAAACAAGCTTTCTTCCTTCCCCCGCTTATAAGTATTTCAGGGGACGTTCGTGTTGAACGGTGGGTCCCTTTCCAGAAAAAGGGAGGAGGAGGAGGAGGAGGACGAGGAGGAAATCTGAGATCTAAATCCACGATCCCTCCACTGGCCAATACCTGTGTTTAGGACATTCAGTGGAGGCAGATCCTGTCACAAAGCCAAGCACAGCAGCTTGGCTTAGTCTTGTGCACATTCTTTCCTCCCTTTTCCCTTCCCTTGCTTTAGACAGGGTCTCCCTCCATCGCCCTGGGAGGACTCAGACTCAGCACTGTGTTACAGCTGTGCACGACACATCTAGCTCTATGGCTCTCTTCATGTTAATTATACACTTCATTAAGATCTGCTTTGTGGATTATGAACTATCTCTCATTTGGAGTTGGGGGAGGCAATGGAGGCTTTGCCTGGACCAGTATGAGTCATATCTGCTTTGGCAAATATTAACCAGCAGCTGGAGGCTGCGAAGCACTGGAAGGACTCTTGAAAGCCAGGCCTCAGAGCAGGGGAAGTGAAACCACAGTACCACAGCCTGCCATCATAGGCCTCCCAAACTGAGTGCTCTGTGAGTCAAACAAATTGCTACAGAGGGCTAAACAGAACAGCTCAAATGCACATGGGGACTTCAGGAAAGGCTGCTGCTGAAACAAAACAAGCTTGATAGACACCAGGATCTCTCCAGGAAGAAGGTGGGAAGCTACAAAATACAACCCTGAAGGCCCCAAATAAGTAAAGAGACAGGAAATCTGTCCCTGGTGGAGAATAGACTGTTAGAGTGTGCTGAGGACCAGAGCTGCAGCTGGAGCAGTGGGGGATACCAGTGCTTGCAAGGACTGTGCACTCAGCTAGCAAAATGCCTCTTTTGGCATTTTGCTGGCCCACACCCTCAGCTGGATGTGAGGGTACAAGAAGTTACAGCATAAAGAAAAAAGACTGAAAACCCAACAGCCATACAGCATCGAACCTGGTGACAAGCATCGAGTGTCAAACCAGAACTCCTAGTCTCCTCTCGGAGTCCAAGTCAGGCACTCAGCTCCTCAAGATGTGCCACAGGCAAGTGCTCTGCAGGTAGGGCTCTTTCTACCTCTCCTCAACTAGCTTAAAACAGAGTCTACAGTCCATCTCACATGGCATGTAGGACCTGCTGCAAACAGCTCGCTTACTCCTAGGTGAGCTCCTCGTGCATGGGGGCTCTGCCCCCTTTGTAATGCTGCCAAAGGCTTGCTTTGATGGCTTAAGAATGTCACGAACTGGGCTGGCAAGATGGCTCAGTGGCTCACTGACTGCTCTTCCAAAGGTCCTAAGTTCAAATCCCAGCAACTACATAGTGGCTCACAACCATCCATAATGAAATCTGACGCCCTCTTCTGGTGTGTCTGAATACAGCTACAGTGTACTTATTTATAATAATAAATAAATCTTTGTGCCAGACTGAGGGGTGGATTGAGTGGTGACCGACTGGAGCAAGCAGGGTTGACAGGAGCGGAAGAAGTCCTAAAAATTCAATTCCCAACAATCACATGAAGGCTCACAACCATCTGTACAGCTACAGTGTACTCACACATACATTCATTAAATAAATAAATAAATAAATAAATAAATAAATAAATAAATCTTAAAAAAAAAAAAGAATGTCACAAACTGGCCAGGCAGTGGTGGCACACGCCTTTAATCCCAGCACTTGGGAGGCAGAGGCAGGTGGATCTCTGAGTTTGAGGCCAGACTGGTCTAACAGAGTGAATTCCATGACAGCTGGAGCTACACAGAGAAACTCTATTTCAAAAACAAAGCAAAACAAAACAAACAAACAAACAATAGAATGTCAGGAACTGACTTCCTTTGCTAATTTCCCAGAGCATATCGTTCATGTGCGTGCGCACACATACACCACCCCCCCAGCCCCCCACCCCCCGCACTGAGCCCATTGTCAGGAAGCTGGCCTGCAAAAAGGCCCATTCTGACCACTGCCTATGCAGTGAAGAAAGTCTGTCTGTTTACAGTTTCTCTGCCCTGGTTCCATTAAAGATTTGAATTACTTGAGCACATGTGGGTTGGGTTTAGGAAAACTCCAGTTGACACAGAAACCCAGGACCAAGGAACTGTTAAGGCAATGGAGACACAGACTACAGGCTGGTCAGACAAGCACAAACCACAGGTCAGATTCAGGGTCCAGGGAGAAAACAGCATTCCTCAAGCACTCCTATGTGAAAGAAATTTCTCATCTAATCTTTCCTTAGGGACAAAACCTGGGGAAGGTGATAGTCTAAGACTGCCAGGAGCCACGGGTCTGCACCAGGAGCTACACTCAGACCTCAGGCTCCCTGAGAACAGGAAACCACAAACTACCCTACATGAAGGACAGAAGCTGTGTACTATCCTAGCAACACCCCTGAACCTTAGCCATGGCACCCAGCAGCACCTGTACATGCATACCATAAGGAAGACCCCCATCTCCAAGCAACACCTCTGTATCCCATGTGCATGCTCCGCCTGTCTGCCAACAAGTCTGCAACCCTCGACGTGCAGGGGTTCTACCTGCCTGCCACCCACTACAGCTCAAGCAGAGAATTACACAGAGAAATTACCTACATGCAACCAAAGCCACAGAGTGTGTGACTGTGTAACTGGAACCTCACCTTCCAAGGCCTCAATCCCTAGCTAAAGAACAGCTAGCTCCTTCTATGACATTAACCTAGCTACCTGCCTAGAAGGCTTCATGTGATTTATTTGCAAGAGTTACATATATTATGTATGCAGTATATCATTTGGCAAGCACTTTATGTTATTATATTGAAAATATCCTAACGTCATTCACTTTTTCCTGATACTCCCATTTTAAAAGGTTTAATTAAAAAAGTACCTATACATGAAAGATATGGGTATAATTAATGTGTGAAAATTAATGGGGCTATAATTTTATAAACTGTGCACATATAAATGTACATTTTACCTTAATATGGCATTTAAAAGAAAATGACCATTTTAAGCAGTCACGTAAATATTTTCAACTCGCCATAGTACAAACAATATAGAAAAGCATATGTGTGTGCGCACAGGTGATAAGATATTACTTGTGGAGTTCAGTAGAGCAAGACAGCAGGTTCACTTGAGCTCCGGAGTTCAAGGCCAGTGTGGACACATAGTAAGAACCTGGTTCAAAAAGAAATAGTGTGTATGGAAAAATCATGGGCCACCACCACCATGCCCCACGGGGAAACATGGTACTATGGCCACTCTGCTAGATTACAGGCAACTTAGAGGTGGCACTTTAAGTCAAACTAGGGAAGGACCAAGTTGCATCTAAAGAGTGCATCTAATGTAGTAAGGCCCAAGAAAGTGGAGGATAAGAATGTGCTCCACCTAGTGCACAGATTCTAACCACGAGCTTCAGTCCACCCACCCACAGCTCCAGGGCACTGTCAGGCCTCCCCTCCTGCTGTCTGTGTTCACATCACGATTTTCCTACCAGAACCTTCTGAAAGCAAATGCACTCTTGCCTGAGCTGGAGGGGGAGAAGGGTGCAGCTGTTTTAAGTTTTAAAGTAACACTAGACTGCAAACTGACTGAATTATTTCGGGAGCATTGACTATAGAAAATGGAAGGCCTTTCTGCTAGCAATTAACATAAATTAGGCGTGGATGAGCCTTTGCAGGCATTGAGCCTTAGCTTTCCTGTATTTGTATTTCCCTGTATTAGAGAGGGGCACTTAGTTCATTTCT
>JADRCD010233601.1:0-59353 GCA_019843815.1 Montemys delectorum | reverse complement strand
AGAGAAGAGAAGAGAAGAGAAGAGAAGAGAAGAGAAGAGAAGAGAAGAGAAGAGAAGAGAAGTAGAGGCCATTCATGGCCACGTGGAGAGAGAGGGGAAGGAATGGGAAAGGGACTTGGATGGGAAGAGCCCATGAGGCAAGAGGGCAAGAGGGAATCAAGAGTAAAAAAGAATCAAGAGTAAGTGAGAAAGAGAGAGAGGATGGAGCAAGCAGTCCATCCTTTTATAGTTGGTCAGGCTTACATGGCTATTGCCAGGTAAACATTGGGTGGAGTTTAGACCAAAAGCTAAACACATAGGACTTGAGAGTGTACGATAGTCACGATGACTTTTTTTCTCTAGTAATATGAAAAGCAACTTTCAGCACAAGGAACACAAATAAGTAGGGATGAAGCTTATGGTTGGGAACCAGCTTGATTTCTCCATGTTTGAAGGCATATTATCCTCATTGATAGGGCCTTAGCATCAGATGACAGAGAGTAACCAATGGCCTTGCCTTGGTAATAGTCTGTGATGTTTGTGGGGTGGGTTGTGGAATTCCTTTAGCTAATGACTCAAAAAAAAATATGGAACCCATTTCTAGAACTGGAGGTTTTACTTGGTGATATATGATATCTAGTTGGGGCGTTGTTTTTCCCTATTACATGGTGACTCCATTTTTAAATTCCTTTCATATTACATATTTTAAGAAACTTCTATAATAGCAAGTTTTTATATGGCTTTTTAAAAGACTATATGTGAGTCTTAGAACAGTAGTATCTGTTTTTACCCTAATCCCCTGTTTCTTGGTCACCAAAGCAGTGTACAGGGTTCGAACACATGGAATGGGCCTTAAGTCAAACCAGATGTAAGTTGGTTACTGCCACAGACTTTGTGCCACTCTGCCTCTAGCATATACTGCAGACAGGACAACTTTTTCTTCAGCATTCGGGCCATGCCATCAATTAGCAGAGAACAACCTATAGTCTTGGTAAAAGCCAGAGTTTCTTTGGGAGTTCCCATGAGACACATTCAGTCAACAACTCAATTAGATATAACCCAATCATGAAAATGGAAGCTTCATTTGCTGACAAGAGATGTCTGAAAATAGTTCTGTTTCCCCCATTATTTGGCTATTTTACTTATATTGCCTTCATATATGCATATATTTTAGAAAGTTTCTAATGTATTAGGTGTGTTTTCCTGCTAATAGCCCTTAATTTTGCTGTTTCTCTCCATATTCCCTTGAATTCTTCTATCCTTCCCTCCCTGTGAACTTTATCCTCCCGTTCTAGTCTTTGCCTTACATATATGCATATCTACTTAATTTTTGAGGGAGATCTAATACCTTTCTCTCTACATACCCTCTGTCTATATGGATCATAGCTTTACTATCATTGACAATAGAGCTAATATTCATTTGTAAGTGAATACATTCCATATTTTTTTTCTGTATTCAGGTTACCTCACTCTGATTCCATCATTTACCTGAGAACTTCACTACTTCATTTTTTTAAACAGCTAAGTAATACCACACTGCATAAATATACCACTTATCTTTATTCCCTTCTGTTGTAGGGCATCTAGTTTGTTTCTGATTTATGGCTCTGATGAAAAGAGCAGCAATGAACATAGTTGTGTAAGTGTCTCTGTGGGAAGACAAAATACCCTTTGGGCATATGCCTATGAGTAATACAGGCTGGATCTTGAGGTAGATCCATTTCCCTTTTTCTGAGGAACCACCACACTGGTTTCCACAATGGCTGAACAAGATTTGACTCTGATCAGTCATGGATGAATGTTCCCCTCATTCCACATCCTCATCAGCATAAGGTGTCATTTATTGTATTGTGCATTCTGATGGGTGCAAGACTAAATCTCAAGGTGGTTTGGATTTGGGTTTCCTTGGTAACTAAGAATGTTGCACATTTAAGTGTTTCTTTGCTAACTAAGGATGTTGTACATTTAAATGATTCTCAGTAACCTGAGTTTCCTCTTTTAAGAATTCTCTGTGTAAATCTGAGGTCCCATTTATTTTGTATTTTTTCTTTTTTTAAATTTAAATTTTATTTCTTTCTTGGATATTTTCTTTATTTACATTTCAAATATTTTCCCCTTTGCAGATCTCCCTGTTCAGAAACTCTCTATCCCATTCCCTGTCCCTGTCTCTATGTGGGTGCTTCTCTCTCCACCCACTCCATCCTCGTGCCCTAGCATTCCCCTACACTGGGTCATTGAACACCCTCAGACTTGAGGGCCTCTCCTCCCACCGATATCCAACAAGGCCATCTTCTGCCACATATGTAGTCAGCACTATGGGTCATTCCATATGTATTCTTTGGTTGGTGGTCTAGTCCCCAGGAGTTCAGGGGGATCTGGACTATTGACACTGTTGCTCCCTCCATGGGGCTACAAACCCCCTCAGCTCCTTCAGTCCCTTCTCCATCCCGATGAAGGTATCGGGGACCCCCGAGCTCAGTCCAATGGTTGTCTGTGAGCTTCCTTCTGTCAGGCTCTGGCAGAGCCTCTCAGCAGACAGCCATATCAGGTTTCTATCAGCATGCACTTTGCAGTATCCACAATAATGTCAGGGTTTGGTGACTGTATAAGGGATGGAAGGCAGTCTCTGTATGGCCTTTCCTCACATTTTGTCTCCATATTTCCTCCTGTGAGTATTTTGTTCACCTTTCTAAAGAGCACTGAAGCATCCACATTTTGTTCTTCCTTCTTCTTAGACTTCATATGTCTGTGAATTGAATCTTGGTTATTCTGGACTTCTGAGCTGAATATGCATGTATCACTGAGTGCATACCGTGTTTATTACTGATTTATTAATTACTGATCTTAGTGCTGTGCTAATAGTATTATTTTCAGAAAGTCTTTTCCCGTGTCAATCAATTCAAAGCTATTTTTCACCTTCTTTTATACAAGATTCCATGTATTTTGGCTTGTGTTGAGGTCATTGATCTATTTGAAGTTGCATTTTGTACAGGGTGATAACTACGGATCACTTTGTACTCTTCTACATGCTGACATCTAGTTTGACCATTTGTTGAAGATACTGTCTTCTTGCCAGTTTGTATTTCTGGCTTCTTCATATAAAAAAATCACATGTATAGATTTACTTTTGGGTCTTCAATTTGATTCTATTGATCAATATCTATGTTTTTGTGTCAAAACCAGGCTGTTTTTCTTGCCATAGCTCTGTTGTACAACATGAAGTAAGGGAGAGTGATACCCCAGGACTTCTTTTATCATTTTGAAATTTTTTGTCTGTTTGTTTCTATATAAAGCTGAGAATTGGCCTTTCAAGATCTGTGAAGAATTGTTTAGAATTTTGATAGGGTTGTGAGTGGAGCCATCCCACAGCTCCACAAACCTAGGTTCCCTCAGGTGGAGGTTTAAAAGGATTGGAAAATAAAGGGGTCGAGAAACAAGAGAACACAGAGGCCAAGTAGTGTTCATATCAAGTCTTCCCTTTACTTAGCAATATTTTGAGATATATAGGCAGAGGGAAAATTGAAACCAAATCTCCACGATAAATGCATAACATAAACACTGCAGCAGACATTAAATGCCAGCGTCTCCAGCAACTCAAAGTCCCCAGGCAGGTAGGTGTGTTTGCAACTCCTTGTGACTACCAGACAGCTCCTCTTCAAAGGCAAACTGTCAGTCTATTGTTTTAGCCCAGCAGGTGGCTGCCTCTAAGCATAGGCTGCCAGAGTCCATGGCTGAGCTGGCTGGGGTGGAGGCGGGGGGGAGGCAGAGGCAACATCTCCTCCCTGTCTATGAGACAAAAGCAGGACTAAAGCATAATCAAGCAACACAGTCCTGCACAGGAATTTTTATGGTGCTTTGATGAATCTCAACCGTGTTATATATCTACTGGCAGATATCTTACCCATCCTCAAGGCCACGTGCATCTAGTCTGAATCCTACAAACTGGGCTCATTTCGTATTTTTTCAAAAACACAGCCACGCAAGGCATGCCTCTGTCTTAGGTTGATTACTGCCAGAGACATAACCCATGGAACATAGGTTTTCAAAATGCACCCTCCTTCCCATGCAGCTAATGCCAAGACATGCCTTTATTGCCTGCAAAGTCCATGAGCTGCCACACTTTCTCTGAAAGTAGCCTTCTTTGAAGTTCTCTCAAGGTTGCTTGCTATTGTGCTGGAGCTAAGTGTAGGCCTCTAATTGAGCTGCAAATTACTGGCTTCGACTCTGGAGACATTTACCTAGAGAACAGATCTCAATTCAAAAGCACATTAGTAATTCAGGCTAGCAACTTCAGGAGTGCACTAGCCTTTAGAATGCTAATACTGTAGAGGTAGCCAAAATCTTTTTTGCTCCGAATGTGAGCTGGCAAATTTGAATCATTCGTTTAGTTTCAGGAGAAAGCAATTTTCGGGATCAAGTGGGCAGAAGCAAATTCAGAGTTGACAGAAAAGGCTGTCAGCTTAAAAACAAAAGAAAAAGAAAGAAAAAAGACTTTTCAGCAGTGTGTTTAAGCACATTTGCTAAGAGGGCTGTGGATCTGAGTCTACTTGGCATATAAATCTTTCAGGGAGCCAATGTGCTCCATCCTCTTTCTGAGAAAAAATACACACGGACCCTCTGCCCCAAACCAAAACAGGGTCTGGACCGTGCCAAGTATTAGTGAGCAGATCCTTCCATCTTACCATGGCATACAAACTTGAAGTGTTAGGATGCCAGTGTTGGTCCGTAGCAGACTGACCTATGATGTCAGTCTGCAAAAACTTCAAAACAAATAACACAAAGGCAAGGTGCGCCTTTGGAGATTTAGGAGGATACAAATAATCCCCCCCTTTAGTTTTCAAAAGCCAGTTTTTAAGAATGCAATGTGCACGTTCAACAACCCCTTGCCCCATGGGATTATAGGGGATTCCAGTTTTATCGTTAATGCCAAAGTCTTTGCAAAAAGACATAAAGTTTTTGCCAGAGTAACCTGGTCCATTGTCAGTTTTAATTATTTTGGGTAAGCCCATCACATTACAGGCTTGTAAACAATGATCAATTACATTTCTAGAGGCTTTTCCTGTATGCAGGGAAGCAAATACAAATCCTGAACAAGTGTCAATACAGACATATATATATTTAAGCTTTCCAAATTCTGCATAATGAGTTATATCCATCTGCCAATTGTGATTGGGCATAAGTCCTCTAGGATTTACCACTAAATGCAAGACTGGAGATAAAATAATGCACTTAAGGCATTGTTTAACATCCATTCTTGCTTGCTCTTTGGAAATTTTATTTTAAGCCTCAGCGTCCAGCTAGACAGATGGAATTTTTCATTATCCCATTTAACTAATACAATAGGATCTGAAACTAAAACCTCCCCTACCAGAGCTCTGTCAATAAGATTATTGCCTCTGGCTAATGGCCGGAATGAGCCCATATATGACCAATATAAAACTGATTTTTTTGTGCAAGACTGATATTTTGTAATTGTGAAAATAAGAATCCTGCTGTGGTATTAAAATTAAACATACCACATGTCTCTAACAAAGGAACTGATTGTGCCATGTACAAACTGTCAGTGAAAAGATTAAAGGCATCAGTCACAGTGTGAAACACTGTTAATACTGTTGTTAACTCAGCTAATTGAGCTGAGAGACCTGGAGTTTCTACAACTACCTGTTGATTATTCATAAGATATCCAGCTTGTCTTTTAGAGGAACTATCAGTAAATACCACAAGGACATTACTCAAAGGCTGTAAGGAAGTTATGTTAGAAAATATCATTTCATGCACATTTAAGAACTTTATCAGTTTATCCTGAGGATAATGATCATCTATAATTCCTTGAAATCCTATCTGAGCAAGCAACCAGTTTGTGCTATTTTGTTTTAACCAGAAATCTTGTTCTAAAGTAAAAGGCTCAACGATAACATCTGGCTCTGTGCCAAAGTAAGTCAGCACTTGCTTTCTACCAAAGACAAGTGTGTGGATGACAGCCACATAATATGGCAAGATATTATGTTTAGGAGATATCCTTGAATGTATCCACATGAGAGGTGCTTTTTGCCATAATAACGCTGTAAGAGCATGAGTTGTGTTGAAAATTAATAAATGCAAGGGTAAAGAATAATCTATGTAAGTAACAAATTGATTTTCAATAGCTTTTTCTACCTGTTGTAAGGCTGACATTCCTTCTTTAGTTAAAAATCTAGGAGAATTTGCATCAGAACTACCTCTGAGAATATTAAATAAGTGTGTCAATTGTCCTGTAGTAAGTTTTAGGTAGGGACGAAGCCAATTAATATCACCTAATAATTTTTGAAAATCATTTAAGGTTTTTAATCTGTCTGTACTAATAACTATCTTTTGGGGAAAAACAGCTTGATCTGTGAGTGTAAAACCTAAATAATTATACAGATCCTGAGTTTGTACCTTTTCTGGAGCTGTTTCCAGTTCCTTTTCATTTAAGGTAACTTGTAAGTCTCTATAACATAAAAGCATATCTTGAGAAATTTTTCCTGCTAATAGGACATCATCTGTGTAGTGGGAAATATATATCATTGGCCATTTTTTTCTTATAGGGTCAATGACTTGTGCCACAAACTTCTGATATAACATAGGACTATTAGCCATGCCCTGAGGAAGGACTGTCCATTGATATCTTTTCATAGGTTCCTTAAAATTAACAGATGGAACACTAAAAGCAAATCTCTCACAATCCTCAGGGTGCAAAGGAATTGTAAAGAAACAGTCCTTTAAATCCATAATTATTTTGTAAAATCCTTTTGGAATTGCCACTGGAGATGGAAGTTCAGTCTACAATGTTGCCATAACCACCATAGTTTCATTTACCTTTCTTAGATCTTGTAACAGTCTCCATTTACCTGACTTTTTCTTGATAACAAATATAGTTGTATTCCAAGGGGAACTGGATTCCCTAAGATGTCCTGCTTCCAATTGCTCCTGCACTAGTAAAGAAGCAGCTTCTATGTTTTCTTGAGATAAAGACCACTGACCAATCCACACTGTAATATTATTAATCCACTGAAATTTATCTGTATGAGGCACAAGTGAGATAGTGGCCATCATGGAAAATGTTTCAAACCTTTACAATTAGAACAAAGCTTATGGCCTCTAGATGTTCTAATGTCTTGTTTTGACCTCTGCTTATTAACTAACTCACTAGGGCTGCACAAGGCAACATGTGTGACAACAAATCTCTCCCCTACAGAGTAACAGGCAGATTTGACATAACATAAGGTTGGATCTGTCCTGAATTACCTTCCTTATCTCTCCAGGTTAGAAGCTTAGAGCTTCGTTTTGGGTTATTGGCATAGCCAGTTCCTTGAGGATGAGTAATTGTTTCAGTCAAAGCCCAAGTTGAGGGCTAGTCCTGGCCTCTAATGATAGTTACATCAGCTCCAGTATCTATTAAATCTTCAAAGCTTTTTCCTTCAATAATTAATTTAAGATTAGGTCTTTTATTAGTGATGATATACCCAATAGACTTCAGAAGAACCAAAACAACTCTGTCCTTTCTCATTATTAACAACATTGGAAGGCATTGGATACAGAGGGAGTAAAATAAGTTGAGCAATTTTCTGATTAGCAGGTACTGTAACGACACCATGAGGTGAGGAAGCCATAATCTTAATCTCCCCTTGATAATCACAGTCAATAACACTTGGATAAATCTGCAGTCCATTCACAATTGCATCACTTTTTCCTATGACAAATCCCCAAGTTTCTGAGGTCAAAGGCCCAAAAACTCCAGTGGGCAGAATTTGAACTCCCATTTCTGGCATTAGTACTGTGTGGCAGGTGGAATACAGGTTCACCCCTGCACTTCCTGAGGTTGCCCTGAAAACTTCAGAGACAGATCTTCCTGGCTAGGCGGCAGCCTCATGGCCCCATATGCTGCCTGGTCTTTTAAGAAGAGGGCCCGGGGCTGGCCCCCACTTGTTTCCTGACCAGGTATTGTCTCGAAAGCCTTTTTAAAATCTACAATCTTTGGCTCAATGCTTCCCTCTCCTGCAACGAGGGCAGACTCTCAGGGTGGTGCCTGATTGCTGCCTGCCTGTGCTTCCTGATTTCTTAGGGCAATCATTCTTAAAATGACTGAGACTTGCACATATATAACATCTTTTAATCTCTTGCCTTTGTGCCAGGATCTCTGGAATAGTAGTTCCCTGCAATGCAGCTGCCATAGCTAAACCCTGACTATATGAAGGTCCAATATCTGCACAAAGGTGAATATATCCAGATAAATCCATTTGACCCTTGTACGGTTGAATAACTGCTCTGCACGTGGTATTAGCAGTGGTATTTGAAAAGGCTCCTCTGGTCCCTGCCAGATACCAGCTAGACTCCCACTACCCTCACCTTTCATAGGTAATTGGATCCAAGCCCTTCTCGCTGCCATCGCAATTTGAGCATATACTCCAGTGGGATACTCAATTTGTCTAGCATTTCCTTCATACAGTCCTTCTCCCAGGAGCATGTCTAGATTCCATTCTGGATTACCTGACTGAGCATTTAGCACTGCTGACCTCTTGCTAATCTTCTGCCATTCTGAGTTCCAGAGCAAAAAATCACCCGCTTGCAATGTAGCCTTGCACAAAGTCCTCCAATCCTGGGATGTTAAATTAGACTCTACTACATTGTCCAAAAATGCCTGCGTAAATGGGGTATTTGGACCATATTGAGTCACCGCTTCTTTTAAATCTTTAATAACCTTGAGTTCTAAAGTCTGATAGTACCTGTATAACTTGTTATCTTGATCCCACCATTCCACTACGGGAAAAACTAGCAGTCCCAAAGTGTCCTGCCCGTTTTTGAGGCCCGATAGATTGCTCTCTAAAGGTGAATGGCCTGTCTCCAGATAGCTGTCCTTCCTTCTGCCTGATAGTGCCTTTAGCTCACTCAACTCATTATTCAATTTCTGTAACTTGATTTCAAACTCTAATTTACTTAATTGTGAATCTCTCCTAGCCTTCTCTCTTATCAGAGAAGAAGCTGATGTTGCTAGTGGATCTACTTTCTGAGGAAGTATTTTGTCCCTCCTTACTTCCCGTATCTGAACCCTTTGAGGTGTCTGTGTCTGTGCTCTCCAAGCTAAGTAGGCTCCATTCACTTTCCGATTCTTCCTTCCTCTTCTGTTTCTCCTCTATGATTTCCATAACAAGGGCCTAAAAATGGAGAGTGAATCCATCCACCTTACTATTTCTTAGAGCTCTCCCGATTTTTTCCCAAGTCTTTTTATTTATCACTCCTACTTCTTGAAGCCATGGACAATGAGTTTCTATCTCTTCTGCGAGATCCCTTAATGCCTCTTTTTCTACCCTTATTCCTCTTGTTTTGAGTAGCTTATCTGCATTCTGTATAGCGACTTTTGAAACACTCGACCCCATTCTCACTGTCAATTCCCTAGGTGAATCAGGCACCAGGTCAGCATCAATTCAGCCTAGCCCCGTACCCTTCTCACATGGTAACACTTCTCCAATATAAAAATATGGCTAGCGCTAGCATCAAAATTACCTACCGTGTAGAATGGTGTACGACCTTTTATCCTTTTCTTCTCAATTTCCTTTTTAGGCAGAGCTCTGCGTGGCAGTGTGTCCACTATTTTTCCTCTGTATTTGAGTCCCTGAGTCCAGGAGTCGGCGGAGGTTTAAAAGGATTGGAAAATAAAGGGGTCGAGAAACAAGAGAATTCAAAGGGCAAGTAGAGTTTGTATCAAGGCTTCCCTTTACTTAGCAATATTTTGAGAATATATAGGCACAGGGAAAACTGAAACCGAATCTTCAGGTACAAGATATATGCATAACATAAACACTGCAGCAGACATTAGACGCCAGAGTCTCCAGCAATTCAAAGTCCCCAGGCAGGTAGGCCTGTTCAAAACTCAGTGACTACCAGGCAGCCCCTCTTCAAAGGCAAACTGTCAGTCTATTGTTTTAGCACCGCAGGTGGCCACCTCTAAGCTCAGGCTGCCAGAGTCCATGGCTGAGCTAAGGGGTGAGGGGAGGCAACAGGGTGGTAGTGAATCTGTAGATTGTTTCTGGTAGAAGATTATTTTTACTACATTAATCCTACTACTCCATGGGCATTAAAAATTGTTCCATTTTCTGGTATTTTCTTCAATTTCATTCTTCAATGTCCTAGTTTCTTATTACTCAAGTCTTTCACTTGTTTGTTTAGAGTTACCTAAGATATTCTATATTGTTTGAAGCTATTTTGAAAAATGTTTCCCTGATTTTATTTTAGTCCATTTGTCATTTGCATACAGGAAGGTTACAGTTTTTTGAGTTATTTTTGCGTCCTGCTGTTTGCTACAAGTGTCTGTCATCTGTAATGGTTTTCTCGAGGTTATTTGAACATACTATTATATCATCTGCAAATAAAGATACTTTCATTTCTTCCATTCCAATTTCAATCGTCTTGATCTCCTTCAGTTGTCTTATTGTTTTAAGATTTCAAATACAATATTAAATAGATATGGAGAGAGTGTACAACCTTGTCTATCTACAAAGTTCTTGATAATTTTTATTATTAAAAGTCCCTTATGAGGAAAAGCTTAAATCTCTAAATTCTTACTTTTAATTTGCCTGTCTTACAAAAATATCCACAGACAAATTTAGCATATGTCTTCCAGTTACTGTTTTACCCTCTATTTGCTTTTACAGAAAACAAGATTCCAGAGAAATTAACAACTAAAAGTACATGGCTCAGAGCTTATCACTTTAGTAGTAGGCAGAATGTCACAATAATCTAAATCACTCTTGTGGTTAGCCTTCTTCAGCACTAATGGCATGATTGACAGCTTCTACAGATGCTGTTGAACAGCTCTCTTCTGAGCAACTTTCCATGTGGACTTACAGAACTTCTGCCTCTGAGGAAGTAGGTACTCGAATTATTCTTCAAGGAAACTCACACAACCTTAAGGAGAGACAGCAGTGTGGCCAAAATGCACTGTGAATTTTCTCTACAAATTTCTGTCCTGAACAAATCATCTGCTGCAAAGAGAATGCATATTTTTTTTTATGTGCTGTTCAAACCAATAGCCATTTCTTGTTTTGTTTTTTTTTTATGATTCATCCTAAAATATGTCAGGTTAGAAAGGTAAAATTTTAAATACCCTTTGGGAAGTGTCTGATACTATAGAACTTGCCAAAGTTTTCTGGTGAAAGATCTCCTGGTTCCCAACTTTCCTGAAGTACGAGTTAGATGTTCTTTTTTTTTTTTTATTATTTTTATTTTTTATTATTATTGGATATTCTCTTTATTTACTATTTCAAATGTTATCCCCTTTCTTGGTTTCCCTCCCTCTCAGAAACACCTTATCGCATCTTCCCTCCTCCTTGAGGGTGTTGCTATACCTACCCATTCACTCCCAACCTCCCTGCACTCAACTCCCCTACACTGGGGCATCTATCAAGCCTTCACAGGACCAAGGACCTCCCCTTTCATTGATGTGTGACAAGGCCATCCTCTGATATATATGCAGCTGGAACCATGTGTACTCTTTTGTTGATGGCTTAGTTCCTTGGAGTTCTGCGGGGTCTGGTTGGTTGATATTGTTGTTTTCTTCCTGTGGGGCTGTAAACCCCTTCAACTCCTTCAGTCCTTTCTCTAACTCTTCTATTGGGGACCCTGCACTCAGTCCAATGGTTGGCAGTAAACATCTACCTCTGTATTTGTAAGGTTCTGCCAGGGCTTCTCTGGAGCCCATATTAGGCTCCTTTCAGCAGGCATTTTTTGGCATCCACAACAATGTCTGGGTTTGGTAACTGTATATGGGATGAATTTCTCAGGTGGGAAAGGGTAACCTTTCCTTAGTTAGATGTTCTTATGGATTAGTCAGAAGACCATTGGGTCATCTCTTACCCAATGGCAAAATAATTTAGAAAGGGTTAGAGAGCAGAGTTTCTTTAGCCATAAGTTCTCATATGTTTGTTGTGGATATAGACTTGTCTTTATGACCACAAAAATATAGAGACCCATATTTTAGGCAGAACCTGACACCTTTCTCTTGCTGCTAACTGAAATACTAGTGTGGACATTAACTTCTAATTATGATTATCTCTGATAACAAAAATGTTAGAGATGTAGAATATTTATTTAGACTTTAAAGGACTGACATTTAGCAATAACCTAATATGTTGTTAGAGTAGAGCTTTCTTTCATAAGATGCCAGATATAAGTTATTTGTAATAGTGAGAGGTGCCATAAGTTCAAAGAAATATAAAAATGGAAATAAACTATACTGTGAAAAAAGGTTTAATTCTATATGGCTTATGATGATATTGAAGTTTTTATCAAACATGTTTTATTTATTACATTATTTATTTATATTTCAATGAAGTTTATTTGTTCTATATACTACTCATCCAAAAACATGAAGGAAAGATCACCAGACTCAAGGCTGTGATTACTAGAATACTGTCTTGGCTCTGATGGAACACCTGTCTTACCTTCTAGGATGTCAATGAGAGGAGAGTCCCTTGGTCCTAGTAAGGCTTGATGCCCCAATATAGGGGAATGCCAGGGTAGAGAACCAAAAATAGATGGGGGCGTGGGTGAGCACCCTCATAGAAGCAGGGGGAGGGAGGATGGGATAGATGGTTTCTGGAGGGAAAACTGGGAAAAAGGATAACATTTAAAATGTAAATAAATAAACTATTAATAATAAAAAAGATTGTCATGGGGTAAAAAATACAACACAGAAGGTACATTAATAGAGGCTTACAAAGAGACACTATGGTGAATGAATATGGTCAATGAATAGGAGACTCAGAATTCAAAAGCAATAATGATTTTAAAAAGTCCTGACATAACATTATAAGACAAGGAACCTCCAGAAATGTCATCAAATTGTTTTCTGTTGGACATGTATGGGCTGGATATGCAACATACCTTAAGAATAGTTTTGTTTCATTTTCCCTAGCAAGAAACTAAATTTGTATTTGCAAGTGGTTATCAAGTGAAGATAGATTCTGGGTTAGAGATGGGACATGTGTCCACTTGTCCTTTCTTCTCCAGGAACAATTGAATTGCATAATTTTCTAGTTTGTACTTTTCTGTTTATTTTTATTCTTTCCTTTTTTTTTAATCCTAAAGGTCCTTTCAATATGAATAATGGCTTCCATTTTCATGTTGTTATAGGATTCTAGGGTGTGCAATTAAGTGAGCTTCTGTGTCTATATCTGTTTCTTGTGCATTTTCTTAGGATCTTTTTCTTCCTTTTGTTTTGATCTATTGCAATGTGTTTTTATCATATCACATCACACTGTACTGTACTATACTTTATTATTTTATTTATGTTATAATAACTTAGTAGTCTATTGTTTTCTAATGAGAGATAGAAGGGGTGGAACTGGATGGGGGAATGTGGGGAGGAATTGGGAGGAGTAGAGGGAGTAGAAGATGCAATCAGGATACATTATATGAGAAAATACCTATTTTTGATAATAAAAAATCAAAAACAATAATGAGAAGAATTCAAGTATTGAATTTAAAAAGGAACCGGTGAATAGTTTTTAGCAATAAAAAAAAAACCCAGCTTCACATTAATAGGATGAATGAGGACAGATTTTACCAGCTAAATAACTCTTTCTGGAAATAAACTAAATTTAAAGAAATGATATCTAAAATTTTGAGCTGTATAGGAAACTTTATTTTCTTTGCAAAGAAAGAAGTATCTCAATGGTATAGAAGTCCCTGACTAGCCTTGATGGAAGAAGCCGGAACTTCCACCGAACAGCTACACACCCCGTGGGAAACTTAACCTGAAATGTGGATTACTACCAGCTAATCTGTAACGAAATAAAAGGGGGACACTTTGTAACTTTGCATACATTTTCTGTTCCCAAGGGCCCATCTAGGCAACATTTGGACTCTGAAAAGACGTACACCAAACTAAAGAAACTGAGGACTGTGACTGACCAGTGGGCCCAGAAACACTCATCCAAAATTTTGAGAGATCTACAACCGTGTTATGCAGGTGGATTTAGCTTTTAATCTTTGTTCTACCTAGGATGCCAAAGGCCTATAACTAGTGCACAGAAAGACTACGACTTCAAGTTCACTTTAATGTCCTAAAAATAAATGGTATTTTACTTCAGTATATGAGTCAGATAATAAAATGTTTGAGAAAAATTTCTGTGAATATATCTGTGAGTTTTCCTCACAGGTTGAAGTCATATTATGTCATCAGATATCAGATTGATGTTATATCAGCACCTGGTTAACTCAGTTGTCATCTGTGTTTGAAATGGAATAAATTGGCCAAAAAGTTCGCAAGGTAACTCTTGCAGCTAAGGAGTGGATATTGGAAGCAGGAAATGATACAATAGTTGTTTAATTTGAAAAAAAAGTTTGCATACCACTTCTGAAGACTTAAGAGGAAATAATTGAACAAATATGAAACTTTATTTAATGAAGCTTTACTGTGGCATTTAATGTGCTTGTTCAGTAAATACATAATTCAGTGTCCATTTACTTAGAAACACTCAAAGAAATACATATCCCAAATGCATAAAATGTTACAGGATAGATCAAGTTATGGCATATTTATGCATGGAGGTGATAGCTATTATGGCTTTTGATTCTATAGTATATTTGTTAAAGGTGACAAGTCCCTATACAAATTTAAAGAAAGACATGCCACAATGTTGCATACTCTCATATACACACATATGTACATATATAACAAAGATGGGTAGATACCCTCTCCTTGTCATAGATGAGTTTTCTGTTCTCTTGAGATGTTACATCCCCCCTCAAAATAACAAGACTCTTTCTGGTCCTCTAACACTTTTCCAAAGATGCCTTTCCTCTAGCACATTTTGGATAAAAACTCTTACCACAATACTTTGCTTAAATCATTCTGCCTTGACTTCCCTCCCAGGCCTTGCTAGGTCTTCCAACTTCCTCCTCATTTGCTGCCAGTTGCTTTAATACTTCCTGTCTTCATCTTGTAAAACGCTATTTATAATAATAGCAATATTAAACTAGCACCTGTTATTGATTTTTAACTGAAGACTTAGTAGTAAAGGAAGGTAACTACAGATTAGGAAAGAACCTGCTTGCAATATAATATTTCTATGATTCCTATAAATCTATGATTGTATTTCTTCCACAGGAAAGTCAGTTATGTTCTATAAAGTGCTCCACTCCTCTATATAAGGATTATTTATAAATGCATGTAAAATAGTCTGATGATATTTATAAGTGATTGCACAAAATTTTTGTTTAGAAATATTAAAATAAATAGAAAGAACAAGGCATATAAGCAAGGAAAGATTGACAAAATTAAAAAATAGTAATAAAATAGATAAGCTTAAAAAGTTACACTGAAATGTACCTTTATTTTAGGGTAAAATGTACTGTTTTTCTCCTTCCAGTATAGAAACTCAAAATGGAAAAATAAAGCCATTCAAATTAATGAACTCATCTTTAATTTTATTGCTTCTTATGTATGAACTACTGCTTATAAACTTACAAACTTATGTGTAAACTTAGTGTTCCTTACTGAGAAGCATATATACATTTAAAACTGGCCACTTGGGAATGGATAACTTATCAGGGAGTTTATCCTTGGAGAAAACTGATTCATCTTCTCTCAACATTTGTTGATTGTCTATAGATCTTCATAAAGCCCTGTGCTTTTGAAACCTTAAAGCCCACCCAAATGACACATCATACCCAATCAGTTCAAACAAATGTGGACCAAGTGTTCAAATATATTACTCTATGGGAGCCATTCTCATTCAAATCATCACAAAGGGTGAGAGCTACAACTTTCTCTGGTGATAGAATTATATTATAGTTGGCAATTATATTGGTTCAGGAAACTATCAATTACAGATTCTTCTCTAGGGTTTATGAGCCCTCAGATTGCATGTAGTTGTCTAGGCATTAATTCCCTCTTATTGAGTAGGACTTAGGACTTAAGTGACTAAACAGTTGTTGGTTACCTCTTAGCTGAATGCCACTATTGCACCATTGGGAAATTTTTCATGACCGATCATTGTCGTGGTCTATAGACTTTATAATTGGATGTGACTGTTGACTGTGTCTCTCCCTTTGCAGCCTGCATAGCACTTTTCAGTATTACGGAGAGCCTCCACAGGAAGAAGACTTGCCAGTCCCAGTTTGATTCCTGTTATTCTTGTATCCTAAGTGAGTGGTCTCTTCTGCAATAGGGGTTTATCTTCAGATTCTGGGAAGCAACCAAGGATACCAAAAACTATGTTTTTGGAGGAATCTTTTGATGGCTCTGACTGATAATTCTAAGGGAGTTTTCCTATGTCTTGCACTGAGATTTTTGTTAGGTAGGTTATGGCTTTGGAGAGAGTATTATCCCTTACATGCCCTATATAGATCTCTCTCTCTCTCTCTCTCCCTCTCTCTCCCCCTGTGTGTGTGTGTGTGTGTGTGTGTGTGTGTGTGTGTGTGTGTTTAAAGCAAGCTTAAATAATATATTTTCCTATTGCTTTTTCCAATATCATTAGTGCTGTTTATCTCTTTCCCTCTCTCCCTCTGGATTACCCCTCCCACTGTTACCATAGTTAAAATATCCATCCTATTTTACCTGTTCCTTTTAATTTGTGGATTTCATAGAATCCTGTCAGTGCTCAACACTTTCTTTTGCCTAAGAAAATAAAATCCCAAATCTTACTGTGATCCCATTACACTTTAATGACCTTTATGGTCTTATTTGTGATCTTATGCTCTATCCATTTGGGAGTTCTAGATTAAAATTTTCCTCTTTGCTTTCACATGCTAAGCTCATCTTATTCATTCATTCCCTGCCCATTTTGTCAAAAATATTCTTTCTGCATAATTATAAATCATTACTTTAATCTTGTCATTAGAGTGGTTTGTAACTTTCTTTGATAGCCATAATAAGGTCATGCCTTTACCCTCATCCTTCCTCCCCCCTTTTTACTCCTTACCATGTCTGATCCTCAATTTGGTTCTTTACTTTAAGCTTCCAGCTTTCCAAGAAGGAAGATGTCTTGTTATCTGATGAAGAGCCATCTTTGTCCCAGGTGAAAGTCCTTCAACAGAGCAGGCAAATTTTAAGTACAGTTCCCTTTAGCAAGGCAATAGACTTTCACACACTATATTTGGAGTCCTGGGGCCACACAACATGAATTCTGAGCTAAGCCATCCGAACTATGTATCTGTCAGTTTTCTAATGAATCCAGGATAAAACAAGATCCATTTTAGACAAAAACCAAACTATAAATGACCTTTCGAGACTAACAAATATTGCTTAGTTTGACATGAAAAAGTCACTGAACTGTTCTTCCCATTAATTTTTAAGGTATCATTATTGAATCAAATTATAAACTCATAGGGATATTTTTACCTTTCTTGTGAATCCCATTTACTCTCTTACTGTATTTAATATTTTAAAAGTAATTATTATATTCACCTGAGAGCAGAACATTTCAGAGTATTTCTCAGTACTATTTTGATGTTCTATTAATTAAGTCTGAAATCTACATGGAAATAAAATAGTATTTTAGAACATGTGTTCTTTCTGTTTATAAGCATCCATTGATAGATAACATTAAGTAGTTTAATTATTTATATTGGCCATAAGGTATATGAAAAGAATATAAGGTAGATATAAATAACGGTTTTTAAAATGTCCTCTTTTTTGCAAAAGAAATTTTTTCATTGGTCTCCTCAGTTCTATACTGATAGGCATTCACCAGGATTCTATTTTTTTTTTAAAGTTTTACCAAGCCAGGTGGTGGTGGCTCACACATTTAATCCCAGCACCAGGGAGGGAGAGGCAGGTGAATAACTAATTCAAGGCCACCCTGGTCTACAAAATAAGTTCCAAGACAGCCAGTTCTACATAAAGAAACCCTGTCTTGAAAAACGAATGTACAAATAACAACAACAAAGGACTTCACCAATAGCCCTTCAATATTTTCTGAATATACAAGCATAATAGTTGGATCTGGGCTCTTGGTTTCCATCACAATTCATTATAGACAGATTTCTTCCTTTTTTAAAAAAAATTAAATTATTTTTTATTTACATTCCCAAAGTTGCAGACTTTCCTGCCCTCTTCTAGAGTTTTTCACCCTATCTCCACTACCCCTACCCTTCTTCTGAGAGGGTGCTACCCACCCACCCATCCATCTCCCACCTCACCCCTACCAGCATCCCTCTTCCCTGAGGCATCAATTTTCACATGATTAAGCACATCTTCTCCCATTGAGGCCATACAAGGCAGTCCTCTGTTTAACATGTGTCTGGGAGCATGAACCAGCCCATGTATGCTCTTTGGGTTTTGGCTTAGTCTTTGGGAGCTCCAAGGGGGAATAGGTTAGTTGACACTATTATTTTTCTTATGGTGTTGCAATCCTCTTCAGGTCCTTCAATCCTTCCTCTAATTCTTCCTTTTGGTTCCAAACCTCAATCCAATGATTGGCTGAAAGTATCTACATTTGTCTCATTCAGTGGCTGGTAGAGTCTCTCAGAGGACAGTCATACCAGACTCCCATGTGCACGCACAAAATGTCCTGAGTACTAGTATCAGGATTTGGTGTGCATGCATGGGATAGATCCCAAGTTGGGCTGGTCACTGAGCAGCATTTCTTTCAGTCTCTGCTCCATTTTTCTTTCTGCATTTCCTTTAGACAGGATCAATTCTAGGTTGAAAATTTTGAAGATTAGTGAGTGACTTACTGCCTCAACTGGGGAATGTTTATCTACTCAAGTTGGGCTCATCAGGTTCCATTTTCTCACTGTTGGGCACTTCGGCTAATGTTATTCCCATTGAGTCCTGGTAGCCTCCCACATACCATGTCTATGGGACTTTCTAAAGGTTCCTCCCTGCTCTGTAACCCCACTTCTGTATATTTCAATTAATTCTACTGGCCCTCTGGGTATCCCTCCTGTCTCTCCCCATAACTGTTCCTGCCCCTCCTTTCCCCTTCCACCTCCCCTCTCCCATGAAGTTTCTTCCCTCCCTCTACCTCCTATGATTAATTTGTTCCTCTTCTAAGTGGGTTTCAGGTATCCACACTTGGTCTTTCCTTCTTGTTAAGATCCCTATGGTCTATGAGTTGTAGTATTGGTATTCTGAAATTTTTGGGTAATGTCCACTTATCAATGATTACATAACACGCATATCCTTTTGTGTCTGGGTTACCTCACTCAGGATGATATTTTCTAATTCCATTTCTAATTAATACAAATAGATGTATTTGTCTACAAAATTCATGGTGTCCTCATTTTTAATGGCTGAATAGCATTTAATTGTAAAAATGAACCACATTTTCTGTATCCATTCTTCCATTGAGGGACATCTGCTTTGTTTCCAGCTTCTGGCTATTCTTTTGGGTATATTCTCAGGAGTGGTATAGATGAGTATTTAGGTAGAGCTATTTCCAGTATTCTGAGGAACCACCAGATTGATTTCCAGAGTGGTTACACCAGTTTGCAATCCCACCAGCATGTACTGTTGCTTGAGTTTCTTACCTTAATCTTCTTATTGGTATAAGGTGGAATATCAGGGTCATTTTGATTTGTATTTCTCTGATGATTATGAATGATGAACATTTCTTTAAGTTCTTCTGGGGATTTCTCTATTGCAAATTTTCTGTTTAGCTCTGTATCCCATTTTTAATTGGGTTATTTGATTTGTTGGAGTCTAACTTCTTGAGTTTCTTTGTATATTTTGGATATTAGCCCTCTATTAGATGTAGGGGTAGTGAAGATCTTTTCCCAATCTGTACCTTGTCATTTTGTCCTATTGACAGTGTCATTTGGCTTATAGAAGCATTTCAGTTTCATGAGGTCCCACTTGTTGTTTATCTTAGAGACTGAGCCATTGGTGCTCTGTTCAGGAAAATTTCTCCTGTGCCAGTGTGTTGAAGACTATATCCTACTTTCTCTTCTATGGGATTGAGTATATCTGGCTTTATGTTGGGGTCCTTGATTCAGTTCAACTTGAGGTTTGTACTAGGTGATAAATATTGGTCAATTTGCGTTCTTCTACATGTAGACTGCCAGTTAGACCAGCAACGTTCTTCAATTTCTTTCTTCAGAGACTTGTTCTTGCCATACATATCTTTCACTTGTTTTGTTAAATATTCACTAAGATAAAAATTGGTGACTAAAGTGAAGTATGTTGTTTTTATATTTTCTTTCTCAGCCCATTTATCATTTGTATATAGGAAAGGCTACTGATTTGTTGGAGTTAATTTTACATCCAGCCATTTTGTTGAAGTTTTTTTTTAATCAGCTGTAGAAGTTCTTTGGTAGAATTTTTGGGTCACTTTTCTATACTATCATACCATCCACAAATAATGATACTGTGACTTTTTCCTTTCCAAATTATATCCTCTTTATCCCCTTTTGTTGTCTTAGTCCTCTAGCTAGAACTTCAAATACTATATTGAATAGCTAGGGAGAGAATGGGCAGCCTTGTCTCTGATTTTAGTGGGGTTGCTTCCAGTTTGTCTCCATTTAATTTGATAATGGCTGTTGGTTTGCTGTACATTACTTTTATTGCATTTTGGTATGGGCCTGGCATTGCTGATCTCTCCAAGACTTTTAACATGAGTGGGTGTTCAATTTTGTCACATGCATTTTAGCATCTAATGACATGGTCATGTGTCTTTTTTCTTTGAGTTTGTTTATATAGTGGATTACTTCGACGGATTTTCATACACTGAACCATCCCTGCATCTGAAGTTCACTTTCTTTGTTTGGTCTTTGTGTGGTTTAGGTATCAGAGTGACTGTGGCTTCATTGAATGAATTAGAGTTCCTTCTGTTTTTATTTTGTGAAATATTTTGAGGAGTATTGTTATTAGGTCTTCTTTGAAGGTCTGTTACAATTCTGCACTAAAACCATCTTGCCCTGGACTTTTTTTGGTTAGGAGATTTTTAATGCCTACTTGTATTTCCTTAGGGGATATGGGACTGTTTATATAGTTTACCTGATTTTTATTTAATTTGGTAGGTGGTATATGTCTTGAAAATCATCAATTTCATCTAGATTTTCCAGTTTTGTTGAGTATAGGTTTTTATAGTAAGATCTGTTGATTTTTAAATTTCATCAGTTTCTCCTTTTGTCTCCATATGTCTCCATTTTCATTTCTGATTTTGTTACTTTGGCTACTGTTTCTGTGTACTTTAGTTAGTTTGACTAAGGGTTTATCTATCTTGTTGATATTTTCAGAGAACCAGCTTTTTTTTTTATGCTTTGTGTAGTTCTTTGTTTCTAATTGGTTGATTTCTGCCATGCCCACTTGTCTACTCCAGTACAAGAGGTGTTATAGTCATAACACAAAGGGAGTTTGTGCCTCCTGGATATTCAGTCATTTGTTGGCATCTCCTAACTCAGACATGTTCCAGATTAGTCTTTCCAACACTCAACAAGCCTTCTTATTCAGGCATAAAGGTGCCCCAAGAAATGATTTGTAAATAGTTAAAACTAAGATTAAGCATTGTTTCTTGGCCAGCACAGTATTTCAATATATCCTAATGTATTACCAAAGTGTCGTTAGCTTGGAATTTCTCACAAGAAAGCTGCCTTATCAGACACGGTGTCCTCAGAGTTAGCAACAGAGGTCAAGCACATAGTTGAATTCTCAGAGCAGTCCCACAGAAGACAGATATACCAGAAAGTTTAGCTTGGGACTGCCAAAATAGCCCCAGCAGGGAGGGCACCACTACTGTTCCACTTCACGCCTGGATGCCTGATCTTACTGACTTTGATGTGACTGTCATTTGCCTACGTGACTTCTGTCTTGCTCTCTGATCTTACTGACCTTCACCTGGCTACGTGACTTTAGTCATCTGCCCTGTTTTCTGTATACTATATAAGACTGGTTTTCACTTTGTGCACGGAGTAAGACTTACTTAGACTTAGGCTTATAATTCAGATTCAAGACAGAGCCTCATGCAGTCCACAGCCCCCCGGGTACAGAGTACTTGGGCCTGGGGGTGCAGCACCAGTCCAGAAGAGGTGGCTGCTTTAGACCCAGTGTGCTTCAGGTGGCCTCAGATGTACCTCAACCTCTGAGCTTCCAGATTTTTCATTTCTCTTTTTCAATGACTGTAAAAGCCTGATGCCATTTTTAAGAAATACACTCAGACTCAGCACTTCCTTGTGTCGATGCCATTTGTCACCACCGAATTTTTTGCCCAACTGACCAGAACTCTCATCCAGCAGAACAATAGGTCCCCACAGTGAACCCAGTCTGTGGCAGATTTCAGCCCTAAATATCAACTACCAACTCTTATGTGTGTTTGCTTCTTTTTGTTCCAGAGCTTTCATGTATGGTGTTTCAGGTAAATTCCTAGTGTAGGCGCTCTTTAATTTCTTTACAAGGGCACTTAGTGCTATGAATTTTCCTCTTAGAATGGCTTTCATTGTTTCCCATAGTAGGTTCTTTCTTCATTTTTATTTAATTCTACAATGTCTTTAATTTTTCTCTTTATTTCTTCCCTGACCAATTTAGCATTGAGTAGAAAGTTGTTTGGTTAGTTTCCATGGTTAGTTCCATGACTAGTTTCTCTTGTTTTTGTTGTTATTGAGGTCTAGTCTTAGTCAATGGTGATTTGATAAGATGCATGGGAATATTTCATATATCTATTGAGGCTTGTTTTGTGACCGATTATATGCTTAACTTTGGAGAAGATGCCATGAGTTGCCAAGAAGAAGGTATATTCTTTGTTTTAGAGTGAAAATATCTGTATATATCTGTTAAATCCATTTGGTTCATAACTTCTATTGTTTAACTGTGTCTCTACTCTGTGTTTCAATGACCTGTTCATTGTTGAGAATGGTGTGTTGAAGTCTTCGACCATTATTATGTGGTTATAAATGTGTGTTTTGCGCTTTAAGAATGTTTCTTTTGTGAATGTGAGTGCCCTTTCATTTGGAGCATAGATGTTCATAATTGAGATTTCATCTTGGTGGATTTTTCCTTTGATGAATATAAGATTTTCTCCCCCATCTCTTTGACACCTTTTGATTGAAAGTCTATTTTATTAGATATTAAGTTGGCTACTTCTGCTTGTTTGGGGGGACCATTTGCTAGGAAAATCTTGTTCTAGCCTTTTATTCTAAAGCAGTGTCCTTGTCAGTGAGGTGTGGTTTTTTTTGTTTGTTTGTTTTTTTGTTTTTAGTTTTTTTTTTGTTTTTTTTTGTTTTTTTTTGTATGCAGCAAAATGCTGGATCCTGCTTGTGAATCCAGTCTTTTAGCCTACATCTTTGTATTGGGGAATCATGTCCATTGATGTTGAGAGATACTAAAGACCAGTGTTTGTTGGTTTCTGTTATTTTTTATGTTGGAGGTGGTGTTAATGTGTGTATGCTTCTCTTCTTTTGGATTTGTTGTGAGATGATCAATTTCTTGTCTTTTCTTGTATACAAATACACTCCTTGTATTGGAGTTTTCCTTCTAGTATCCTCTACAGAGCTGTATTAGTAGGTAGATATTGTTTAAATTTGTTTTGTTCATGGAATGTTTTGGTTTCTCCATCTATGATGATTGAGAGCTTTACTGCATAGCCTAGCTTTGAGTGTCATTTATGTTCTCTTAGGGTCTGCATGATATCTGTCCTGGAACTTCTGGCTTTTAGAGTCTGTTAAAAAGTCTGGTCTAATACTGATAGGTCTGCATTTGTACGTTATTTGGCCTTATTTACTTGCTATTTTTAATATTCTTTCTTTGTTCTGTGCATTTAGTATTTTAATTATTATGTGACAGGAAAATTTTCTATTCTAGTTCAATATATTTTATGTCTTATAGGCTTCTTGTACATTTATGACCATCTCTTTCTTTAGTTTAGCAAAGTTTTCTTCTATGATTTTCTTGATGATATTTTTTGGCCTTTGAGCTTGGAATCTTTATCTCTCTTTTATTCCTAGTACTCTTAAGTTGGATCTTTCCATTATGTCCTAAATTTCTTGGATGTTTTGAGTAGGAGCTTTTTTATGCTTATGACCTATACTTTACTTTATTTTCAGTTTTATGATACACTTTTAAGCCTATCTAATGATCTTTTATTTCATGTATTATATTTCTTCTATTCAAAATTTTCTGTTTATAATACATCCTATTTTACTTAAAGTATTCATCTTCAATACTTTTGGCTCATTATCTGAGCATAAGATGCTGATGCTAGATGCAATTTTATAGTCTGTATTTGTTGCCTGATTTCACTCTCTGTTTCTTCATATTTTATCCTGTGCACAGAGGCACACACATGTAAAAATATATTTGCCAAATTTATCCTATATATTTGTTTTAGTAAGTTACATGTATTACCATTTAAAAATATCATATAGACTCTGAAGTTAGGGTTTACTCATTCTGGATCAGTCAAGAAATAAGGAAATTATTTATTGGATTTTTAACATCAGGAAAGACTGGTCTATTCACATTTTGCCTCCATATTTCCTTATGTCATTGCATTTCAGGCTTCTTGGCTGAAATCTTTGGGTATTTAGAAAAGCTCTCTATGGCCAAATTGAACAACATTCACTTTGGTCCATTTGTTAAAAATGCCTAAATGTCTGCCAGGCCTTTAGTATCATTTTTATATTGGTTTCTCTCCTTATAAACTTCTGAAGTTTTAAAGTAGACATATGTGTATATGTGGAAAATATATTAAACATGATGCTAAAAGAGCTGGCAAGATGCCTCATCCCTTAAGAGTACTTGATGCTTTTGCAGAGGGCTTGAGTTCAGTTCCCAGGACCTACACACGGTTCATTCTTTGTTCTACCCATAGCTATACTCATGAAACTATACAACTGCCTATAACTCCAGCTACAAGACATCTGACACTCTCTTCTGGCTTCCATGGGCACATATGTGTGTGTGTGTGTGTGTGTGTGTGTGTCTGTGTGTGTGTGTATGTGTGTGTGTGTTTGGTACATGCTGCATATGCACACATACTCAGGCATACACATACATATGAAATTAATAAATCTTTTATAAAAAGTGATGCTCTTAACTATGGGTTTAATGACAAATGTTTGTAGGTTATTGCTAGGGATTATGCTGGTTTAGTAATTTTGTGGTTGTAAATTCTCCTCCATTACTTTTGATTTTACCAGCACTAAGTATTTAGCTATGTTTCTCTTATGAAACATGATATCACTCTTGTTGAGAAGGTTAAGTGCAACTAAAGAGCTATTGGGTATCAAAGTATGTATGTGCCACTTATCCACCCAAAGGGTTATGGAACTATGAATGCTGTTACATGCAGCAACAATTAATCTAAAAAAAGGCCACAAATTTGAAGGAGAGTAGGGTGATATATGAGAGGGAGTGTTGTCTACTTTTTGGGGGGTTCTGCCTGCTATCTCTATACTGAAGTCAGTTATTCTACAATCTATTCATTCTGTAATCTCATGGAGCTACTGTAAGCTTCGGGCTGCTACTGTCCTGATGAGAATGAAGTTCTCCAGTATGGGCAAGCTTGCTTCAGTATTCTTTGTCAGTAATGTTGACCCTTGTGGTTATGAGTGTCTTGCTGGATCACCAGTGTAACCGTAAGTGATGGAATCTTGTTTTATTGCTTTCCTTGGTTGTGTGAGTTTACTACTGGCTATTCTGTCACTTTTAAAAATAGAAGTTGTAGAATCTAAATTTGTACTGAATAAGTATTATAGCAAAAGAATTATGGAAGTCTGAGTTACAAAAATCTGTTTAAAATAACTTTACTATGATGACATTGACATAGCTAAAATTTTAGCACAGTACTTATACAAATAAGGGCATGAACTAAGAAACATTATACCTGGGGGTGTAGATACTTTAAAAGGTCTAATTGATTGAAAAAGTAGTTTTAGGGTTATCACTGAATCTCTAAGTTAAACTCAATACAGTCACACAGTAGTATATCTAAGAGCACATGAGTGCGCTCCATGTAGATGAGAAGAACAGTTACAGATAGAATTTGTCATGGGATTAAGTAAGACTGAAAGGGCTTTCAGACTTGGGGAAGGAACAGAAATGACCTGAATTGATCTTAACATTAAAAATTTTCAGGAAGTAGATTTTATCGAAACGGAAAGATGAAATTTCAAACCCTCAGGGTTAGCCACCAAAGCTCGTATTTTTCCAGAAAGCATCAGCTTACAATATTACATGGCTCAGCCACTGGTGATGTAAGGGGCTTTTCTTCACCAAAAGGTGAGTTGAACATTATACAACAAAAGTGGTGATAATAACTGCATTCTCACTTGCTGAGTTACATGTGTAATGAGAAGTAAGTTCCTTAAATTAAGTACTGGTTTAAGCCCTACAGGTTTGTCAATTAAATGCCAGCCTCTCTTTATAAACAAGGAAATGGGAATAGAGAGGACAACTAGTTTGTTTAGGAGACAATTATCAAAAGGTTAGATTAGGACCAAAACTGGATGTAACTTCAAAATGTCATTTGTTATCACTCCAATGCCTACTCTGAGTATGCTGGCAGCTGTATTTCAGAAAGTTTTTAAAATATACCTTGAGAATATTTATCCTTTTTATCTATGTTGTTAGAACCTTTGACAACATTTACAAGTATTCTGTGAAAAGCAAAGCTATGTGCTTTACTTCTTAGCCAGATAAAGTTAGAAGACCACACAGGTGGTTCAAGGATGAAGTCTGATCAGTAGGAAATCATGCAGACCAGAGTTCAGATCTTAGCAGTCAGGTACAAGTCCACTGTCCTGAAATTCACTGAGATTCTAGCCCTAATAGATATAAAGGCCACAGTCTCTGTTGGCCTATTCACCCCCACACACATATACATACAAACACCTGAACTAATGAGATACTTTTTTATGCCAGCTGTAATGATGCACATTTGTAGCCTCAGCACTGGAGAGTGAGAGTTTGAGGACAGCCTGGTCTACATAGTGCATTCCAGGTTGGCAAAGGCTACACATTAAGATGGAATCTCAAACAAGCAAACAAATATAAACAAAACAAATAACACTAGATTACATGCATTATATGTTTGTGAGCATTTCATACAATGCAGTTAGCAAACACAAGACATTTCTATATCATCATCATAATAAAAAAGCTTTGAATTCAACTCATGAATTGAAGAATCAATCATTTATTTTACTTCTTTTTAATCTAGAAACCACAATATATATAAAATATTTCTTAGCATAAATCAAGCACAAGACTTACCATTTTTGAAAAGTTATCAAAATAACATCAAAAGTACTCCTCTACCTCTGTATGGTTATGACAGGCGACTGCCTTAATTAGCTGTAACTGTGTCTCGACATTTCTGAACAGTCTCTGACACAGCTTTCAAGGACTTGCTGGAAAGCCTGTTTTGCTCCTTCATTTATAAAGACTTCAAAGGAGTCTGCTATTTCAGAAGACTGTCAAAATGTGCTGATGCATATTTGAAAGAGGTCATATTTTTATAGCTTGCTATAGTTGGTGCACATTATTTCTCTCCAGTATACAGCTTACGACCTATATAATGGAAAAGAAGTTTGTGTGGGAAATACCAGGCTTGTCACAGGGCAAAGGGGACTATCCAGTGTCTGTGACATTTTTTCCAGAAGAAATTAAGAGAAGAATTCATCAAATGTTAATGTTAAGAACTGAGAAACTCTGGAATGTTTGTCCAGAGTCCCCAGCTCCAGAGCAAAGGCTCTTCACGCCACTAGGCTCCAGGGGAAGGCTTCCGCCAAAGTCAACATGAGCAGAAACTCCATCTGATGGGGCTGTGGAAACAGCTGGAAGTACTTAGCAGACAAACCACCCCAAATTCCTCTCCCAGAAATGCTGACAGCATGGGAGATGTGTGTGTGTGGGGGGGGGGGGGGGGGGGGGAGGAAGGTGTGGGCTGGCAGGATCTCTCTTCAGCTGTGGTCAGAAAAAATATTTTCTTTCCCTTAAAACTGAAAATATATGTGTTCAACCTTGGTAATAATAAACATCCAATCCAAGTCATCTTTCCTTTTTCTTTAATTAGCTCATGTTGGGTCCTTTTTAGTATATTAATCAGCATTTGGTTTCATTCAGACTTCTCTTTCTTTCTTCCTTCCTTCCTTCCTTCCTTCCTTCCTTTCTTTCTTTCTTTCTTTCTTTCTTTCTTTCTTTCTTTCTTTCTTTCTTTCTTTCTTTCTAAGGTTCACTACTCTTAGACTTTATTTTCTAAATGAAGTTGGATGGCATCCAGGCGACTATTAGGGCCAGCCTGTCCAATGAATATTTCATTTCGAAAAAATTTTAGTTGGTAAAACTATCGTCATAATTCTGTGCCTTGTGAATGGTTTTCTCTATTGTTCTACATGGCAACTTTTGCAGCAATATTTTTAGGAAGAAAAAAAAATTTTAGTGCTGTACAAAACAGCAAGTAGATTTTTTTCCCAGCTTTGCTGAGGTATATTGACAAATTGAAAAAGTATGTGTTTGTAAGAACTACAAGAGGATTTCATACAATCATACATTTAGAAATATCCACATACTCGAAGAGCACACTCACTACCTCACAGTTATACTTTCTGGTAAGATGAGTAGACTCGAGATCTACATTCTTAGACAACCTTCTGTACACAGCATGCTGGACACTGTATTCCAAGACTGACACCTCCTAGAATGCCACTTCCCTTTCCCATAGCAAGAGATATGCTATTAAGTTTGACTTTTGTAGAGCTATATAATATCATATATAGACTATGTATTGCAAAATAGATTTTTCAAGCAATTTATAAAAAGAGAATTTTGATCTTATGATCAAATCTTTGAAAATTATCACTAGTTTCATGAATATTGCTATGTGTGGGACAAAAAATGAACCAAGGGGAAATTAAGAAGAAAAGAAAGCCAAAATAACATCATTTCACTTTTGAACATTCAGCATGTTTGAAATCAAAATCTGAAAATTCCACCATACAACTTTATACTAGACAAACACAAATGATACATATATGTGTCTAATTACTTCTTTCACAAGTACTGAATCTAGGGTCTCATGACTGACAGACAGGCACTCTTGCAACTGAGCTCTATTTAGTTTCTAAATTTTGAAAGAAGTTTATTAATTTACTTATTTGAAAAAAGTGTCATTGTGTAACTTTGGCTGGCATAGAACTCACTTGGTAGACCAGATTAGCCTCAAACACATAAAGATCTACCTGTTTCCACCTCCAGAGTTCTAGTATCAAAGTTATAGGATCAAAGGATCTCCATCACTACACTCAGCTTATATTTTTTCTAAAAGGTGCAGTTAATGCTTGCTTTTTATTAGATAGTTATCTAATTATCACTATTTTATACTTTTGTGGTAAACTTAGTTTTTGGGGAAAAAGTCCTTATACAGAATATAAAACAGTGTCCTCTAAATTTGAGGTATTATCTGACTGGTGACTCGTAGTTTTTGAACACTACTTCCAAAGTACTAAAGATCATCCTCCCAATGATTATTTTATCAAAGATATGGAGATTACATTCATTTATTCAGTAAGTGTTTCCATTGTACTAGGTATTCTTTTATACTTTGAATATAGCTCTAAACTTAGCAAATCTCATTCACACAAGGAGATTATTAAGTTCTATTACAAGTGCAACATAAAGTTAAAAAATCAATATGTGTAGGTCAAGTTTGGGCAATGTCTGTGGGGAAACATAAAACAAAGGAAGTGAGAATACAGTCAGTGGGCTACTACTTCATACAAGGTGATCAGGAGAAATCTCTCTGGGAAAGTGATTTTTTTTCTTTTTTTTTTTTTTGTGCACATGTGTCAGAAAAACAACTCCCAAGAAGGGGACATTTTTCTCCAGAGTAAAATTTGCTTGTCTTACTTAAGAATATTTGAGTTGCTAGCTGGTGTGGTTGAACACATAGAATATGAGCACCATAGCATGAGGGTGTGGTAGCTGGGACCATAACTGTAGAGAGCTCTGGAAGTCTACCTTTAGTTTAGGACTCGAAGCTGTGGCAAAGTTTCAAGAGAAGTGTGAATCAATCTGACAGATGTTTAAAAGAATCCCTTTGGCCAGACAGTAGTGGCGCACGCCTTTAATCCCAGCACTTGGGAGGCAGAGGCAGGAAGATTTCTGAGTTCAAGGCCAGCCTGGTCCACAGAGTGAGTTCCAGAATAGCCAGGGCTACACAGAGAATCCCTATCTTGAGAAATAAAAAGGGATCTCTTTGACCTAGATATGGATGATTCCATTGGGAGACTTGGTGATAGATGGCTTGGATTAAGATCATAGCAATGAGGAAAAAATAACTAAGAAAAGGTTGTATTCTGAAGTATTATAGCCTCCAATTATTGTGACATAAATTCACTGGTTTTCTAATGGTTTGAGCATGGGACAAGGGATAAAATGATGGCCCAAGATTTACACCAAATATTTTGGTCTCAGCAGTGGAAAACTTCATGGAAACCTTCAGGGAAGCCAGGCTTCTTTGGAAATTTCATGGATATCCTTCACATGTCTATAAGGCCCAAGAAATTCAATAGAAATATGTATAGGTTGATTGGTGGGGAGTTAAGTCTTCTAGGTCTTGGAGGAAAGCATATGCTAGGTAGAGGGCATATGTATATAACCCTATATATGGAATTAGCATAAGATACTGAGCCAAGAAACAAGAAGTAATTGCACAAAAATGGAAAGAAGTATTTTCAGGCAAGTTCCCAAGAATAGCCCCATAGATTCTTCAAATCTTGCTGAAGGCAGAAGAATTTTCTCCAAGACATAAGACATTAGCTAGGAATGAATGGCTCCAACAGGACTCACTCAGCCACTGATCTCCAATCACAGTGAAATTCAGCTTATTTCAGAGGTGTGCAGGATAACACAGTGCTGGTGAGCAAGAATACCATATCATGTAGGCAAAACTCTGGACTCTGCCTTTCATTATCTCTATGATCCTGAACAAGAATGTAACCTCCCTAAGCCTTGAATTTTTGTTTTCAAAAGAGTTGTCTGAGAATTCAATGAGATAAGGACTGCACATAGCATGCTTGAGTGCTTGTCAGAGAGTCAGTATTAGTGAGTGTGGTATGTAACACCACCAGCTCTAAGACACGTTGGATCAGAGTGACATTCCATAGTCAGGGCCCCAGGAGGCAGCAGAAAGCACAGCACACACAAATCTTCCTTGCTAGTATGAGAAAGACCAGCTGCTCTCCAGATGCAAAATCAGATGTTTGGAAGTTCTCATGTTTCTCACTTTGCAAAGTTTTCTGAGATGTCACCATAAAAGTTTTAAACACCCCTAATGTAAAAGTCAAGGCTTTCCTCATCTTAAATGAATTTGGGACAAATTATATGTTTCAAATATTACCCTAAAGCAATAGGAGTGCAATTATAATTTTTAATAAAAGCTGTTCTTAATGTATATATTTTGTGATATCAATTCAGCAGAAATGAGTACAGATTATCAGGTATAATGCAAAAAGAGACAAATTTAATGTGATTGGAATTGTTTTCATTTCAAATAGTCTCAATATCACATATTTTGTGTTAGACACAGAGTTACTGAAATGTTTTATAGAATTAGAACTCAAATGCAAATGCTTTCATGCTTTAATATACAATTATATGTGCATAGCAAAATGTCTGAGTGACTCTCTACCAAATGAAGTGTGGCTATGCCTCAGTGACTTGGGGACTTTTCATTTAATGGAAATTTGAAATGTTCTAAAGTTATTTCTTCTATAAATGAATCAAAACTTACAACCATCCTCAGAACAAATCTAAAGGATATGCTCTTAAGAGCTAACTTCATCCATAAGTAGCAAAATATTGAGTACACACCTGATATCTAGAGGTAATACTTCATTTCCCAGAGAAAAAGCTATGTTCTTCATAACCTATAGAAGACTCTCAAGGAGCTTGTTGGGAAAACATTGGTGAATTCTGCTCATTAAGTCTGGCTTTTGTTACACCTTCATCCACTCATTTGTTTACTTCAAACAGGATTCCAAAATGGTCCCAGATGTGAAGACAAGTAAAGTCAGAATGCTAAGAAAATACTTGTAAGTAATAAGTGTTCATCCATTTTGTGTAATTTAAATATTTTATTTGTTACTTTATCTCAAATTATAGAATCTCTTTCTTACAATTTAAGTTAGAAACAATTACTAGATTGCCTGACAATCTAGTAATAATTTTTCATTGATGATTCCAATACTTTGAACAATCAGAACAACTTCTTTATATGTCTACCAAATTTGACTCAGCTCCTCCTGTAGATTAGCAAGTGATACAAGCAATTGTTTGGGTGCCATCTGGAAATTTCTAGGTGGGGGGATGGCACCAGAAGGCACATTATCATGATGGTTTGTGCACCCGTCTGCATTTCTTTGGAGATTTGTACATTGGTTCTTCTCTTGTTAAGGTAAAAGTGAACCTCACAGAACAGATTGTAATAATGTCCTTGTGATCAAATACTGGAAGAATCCATTTAAGTCATGAGAGGTTTAACTCAGCTCCTAGGTAAGAATATATAACCCATCATGATGGGAAGTTTGCAGTAGTATGAACAGTAAGTGCTGTGAAAAATAATCACAAGAAACGCACAAGTTAATAGAACTGGAAGCAGAAAACTGGGGCCAGAGGTGAGGTTGGGCTAAGATTTTCATAGACCCACCATACTAGTCATGTGTCCACAGCTAAAGGTGCCAGGACCTCTGAAATATCAACTGAGTTAGGTTCCAATGTTCAAACACATAAAGCTGTGGGGGACATTTCAGATGTAAGCTACAGCACAAAGTTTAGGTGCATGTCTAGTTTCAGAGAATAGAGAACATCTGAATGACCTTAGTCTATTCAGTGTCTGCTAAATGTATTGATTTAGTTGCCAACAGTTGCCATCCTCTATAAATGGCAATACTAACAAAAAGAATCATTACAATGCTAGATTTTACTTAGATTGACCCTCCAAATTGCTTCTGGCTGTCAAAGAACACTCTCACTTAATAAAGAATGTACTTGATGGAAATTTGCTGTTCAGTGTACTGAAGAGACATCCCACGTCTTCTTAAGAAGATATAACCAATATTTTCTGTGCATGTCCTGAGTGTACTGCAGTCTTGAGTTTGACAATGACCACTACATGTGAAAATACAGCAGCAGAACTGTTTAGTCCAAGAAAACGATCCTGACATAATTGAGCAAGTGTCATGAATTCTCCTTAAGGCCAACTTTCAGGGCCAAGAGAATCTGGCCTTCATCATCTAGCTTATGAAACTGTGCAGCTGTTTCCAAGGAGAGATCAGAAATTGGACATTGTTCTATGAGGGCTTAGGTACTACCATTCTTCTTTATGGATGATATTTGGCCTTACAAGTTACAGAACACATGGTTATAATACCTATAAATTCAATATATTGTTTATTATTCATCATACAAGCAATTTGGGGGGCGTTATCTCAATATTTGTTTAGTTGCTTTAAAGACCTCTTAGTGATATAAAATGCAAATATTCCAAATGGTTTAAATTGGACCTTGCAGGAAACAATAGAATTCACATGATTTTTCATTTCTAGCTTCAGAAAATAGCTACAGTTTGAGATCTCTCGGGACAACTTAGAAACACTAACACCACCATGAGCAATACAACCCAGGTCCTTTGCTAACACCATTTAAAATTATTTGGATTGGAGAAGAGAAGCCTAGGGAAGAACACTGAGCTGAGCCTCATGAAGAATATCAGTAAAGAAAAATGAGTCTGTTTCCTGTTTGTTCCTATGATTCTATCCGGCTTACAAAAGCCCACTCTCTGTATACAAGGCTTATTTAGTAAGTGCACTAAATGAAACATTTAGCCTTCGTGGATGTCATCTTCTGTGAATGTCTCTAAACATGTGTGAGAATGTTTTTATTATATTTACCTTTTGAGCTTTAAATATAATTACATCGTATTCCTCTTTCCTTTCTTCCTCCTACCTCTCACATGATTCCTCTTTCCCTCTCAAGTTTTTGTCCTTTTCTTTGATGAGTCTCTCTCTCTCTCTCTCTCTCTCCCTCTGTCTGTCTGTCTGTCTGTCTGTCTGTCTGTCTTTATCTTTCTCCATATATGTATATATGTACATGTGTATACATATATATACAAATATATATAATACTTCTTGATGAATCCATCTAGTTTTGCTTATATGTATATGATCTCAGTGTTGACCACTTAGTATTGTGATAACCAATTACAGGGCTCATCCTTGTAAACACAAATTTTCTAATTCTCCCTCTCTAAATCATCCTTGGCTACTTATAGTTTTTTGTTGTGGAGCCATATGAGAATTTCCTCTTCCACAATATCAATTCTACTGATGTTGCCGTTGTTTTGTTGTTCATGTCTTACCAAAGGTAACATATTTTGTCAGATTGTAGGTGTAAATTCCCTGCCATTTAGGAGACACAATCTTATAACAGACTTGCTTCTCTGTCTTTGACAATCTTTACTCTCCCACAATGTTCCCCAAGGTTCAAGTGCTGGAGTTGTGTTATAGATGTATACATTGTGGCTGGTTACTGTAGTATCTAGAATATTCATTTTAACCCCAGGTATGGGATATAGGGCTGCTTCATAGTGTCCTCAGCAGCTGACTATGATTTGTCCCATGCCTTGGCAGCATGTGTGATTTTGCCAGCTGCAGGTAGTTTCTGCAATTGTGTGATATTTGGAATTCTTCGAACTTTTCAGAAGGTATATGAATGTGATGGCCCCAAGAAGCAGTATGGGTTGTTGGATGGTTACTGGTTGTTGTTGGTCATGGTTTGTTATGTAGTCATGTACAAAGAAGAGATAAGAAGAAAGGACAGCAGTGATCAAACGTACCCTAATCAGCAGAAAGTTGTCTAATGATAGCATCACTGACTTTCCAAACCCTGACTTTCTTCAGGAAACTCATTCATTTCCTCCCTGTCTTTTTCTTTATCTTTTATCTAGTGTTAAGGGGTTGAAAAGGTAGAAGAAAACAGGTAGAGAAGGGAGAAAGAAAGAAGAATCCACAGAGTAGCAAACTAAAAGCTAAAGGGTACCACATAATCAGTTCACTTCTGTTTTTTGACCAGTTGTAGTTTTCTGTAATGGCCCTCTTCTGCCACAAAGAGGGGCTTCCTTGATGAGTCGACGTTGTGTACCCTTTCCTGTAAGACGGAAACCTTCCATCCTTCAGGGAAGCTCCTTAAGCATGAAGGTAAACATCTCACTATATTTCCAGAAGTTCCTGAAACTGATTAGATTCAGTAGGCCACTCCTTGTCAGAGTAAGCAGTAAAAGTTGAGAATCCCTTTGAGACTAATAGAACAGAGGAGTGAAGGAGACTCACACCAGAGCAGCTATTTGGGAGATGCAGAAACAAGCTAAACTGCCTGAAAGAAGTTTTGACCAATTGAGGAACCTGGAAAGAACAGTCTCTAAACCTGTTGAGCTGCCTGGAGAATATGTGGTGAGCTCTAGGTTCCTACTTTCATGAGCTGTCATCACACTGACGATGCAGCTGTTCTTGAGTCATACCTGTTCCTGGAATTAACCTTCATCTGTAAGTAACCTCATTAAAACACATTGGTTCACTCAATTAGAATTAGAACGTTGGTCTGTTGTGTGATCCCTATCTGGGGTTACTACACATGTGTATTGCACCACCATAGGAAAATTCTGTTACACAACAGAGGCAAGAGCTATACTCACCTGTGGGTATAATGGTAAGTTTCAGAATGCAATTACAAATTATCTTGGTCTTGTAAAGTGAAGGTCATAGGTTCTCATCTAAGATCCATGGTTTCACCAGTCTCAGGCAGTTGCAAGTTTTCTTGTAACAGGCATGAGTTCAAATCTGTTGAGTAGGCCTTGCATGTAATTAGCCACCTGTTGGTTCCTGCAAATATATAAATTCCACAACTGCACCTTAAGAGATATCTAGCTTTGCTTGTTATTATTGGGATTCATAATTGTCATAGCTGGGAGGATTATTGGTTGTTTTCATTCTTTGGCATCTGTCATAGCAGCTTTGTACTCTAAAAGCTAGACCCCAGGAAGGAGGCTTCCAGGCCAGATCCAGTTTGAACTTTTGTAGTCAGTCTTTAGTTTACTTTATTTTCAATAATAGTAACTTGCTGTCAACATCTAGGATGACAGTGAATGGCCATTTCAATCACTTTTATAGTTTTAAAGGTCACTTGAATTCCATTCACCTATAACACAATGGAGATTTCTTATACTCTTAGGCTTGTACTGGGGTTTTGTTAGATAGGTGTTGGTCCTTTGGGAAACATATTCAATCCTAGTGTAATAACTTCAGCTAATGTATTTAGTATATTATGTATGTTTATGGGCATACATGGCAGGGATGACAGTGTATGGGGAGGAAGCTTTAATTGAGGAGAGAGGGAAGTGAATACAGAAGGCAGGGGAACAAAAACAATGTTGAGTAAATCTCAAGAAATCATTTTCCTTTTATTTGATTTTCTTGAACACATGACTATTCCTTATTGAAGGAACACACAGAAATGACAATCTCCTCAGAGGAATAGAAGCATCTCAGCTGTACTCACCTACCAACACTGAGTGTAACCAACCTGACTGGGACAGACTTATTTAGAGGAGTGTTTGAAAATTGATTCATGTTATAATCTGCACAGTAGGGTACAGTGTACCACTGACTTGATCATCTGACCATACTGTTGGCAGGAAAAAAATCATTCTTCAGGACTCCTCACATTTTTGTTTATTATTGTTCCTGTTGTTGTTGTATTTTGGACTAGGCCATTCTCTGTTATATAAGCAGCTGGAGCCATGAATCTCATCATGTGTACTCTTTAGTTGATGACTTAGTCCCTGAGAGCTCTGGAGGTACTGGTTAGTTCATATTGTTGTTCCTTCTATCGAGCTGCAAACCCCTTCAGCTACTTGGGTCCATTCTCTAGCTCATTCACTGTGGACCTTGTGCTCAGTCCAATGGATGGCTTTGAGCATCCACTTATGTATTTTTCAGGCACTGGTAGAGCCGTTCAGGGGAACCCAGATGTCCCTCAACAGAGGAATGGATACAGAAAATGTGGTACATCTACACAATGGAGTACTACTCAGAGATTAAAAACAATGAATTTATAAAATTCTTAGGCAAATGGATGGATCTAGAAGATATCATCCTTGTTTTTCATTTTTATTATAGAAAATACATTGAAAAAAAAGGCTAGGGAGAACTAAAAGTGAAATGCTATTGAAATAACCTGCCCATTTATTGTTAGTTAAAGTACATAAGATTTGGTGAAGTGACCATGGGAGACCAAGTTTGTCTGGAGAATACTCCCTTGGGTGTCTATCCCAGGTGACCATGGGGCACAGTTTGTCAGGAGAATACTCCTGTGAGTGTCTATCCCAGTTTACTACCTCTAGGCTAAGGGAGAGGTTCTTCACTTCTGTTTCTCCATGATAAATCTAAGAAGGTCCCTGTGAAGATGAGTCATTGTGTCAGATATTCAAGTGCACTGTACACATAGTACCTGTCACACTGCAACAGTTATTTATGAGTAACTTATTGCCTTTATGAATTTAGTTATGAATAACTTATTACCTGTTCAAGGGCAAAGAGGTCTGAGAAATGAGAATGGTAGAGAGATTTTAGGAAGGAGACCATCTTTCTTGGAACTTTGAGTATAATACACAATACTCAGAGAACCCTATGTTTCATTTTACATTTATTTATTTTTTTCTCCACTGGCACCTACTAGATGAGAATGAATACTTGTTGAAAATAACTAAAATAAGAATTTGGAGACTGCAATAGTATTTATGAATCTGTCACTGAAGTATCTGAAGGTATTTTATCACCGTTACACTCTTTCCTTGGAAAACTGTAATTTGTTCAAGAGGAGACTTTTGGCTTGCATGTATTTGATATTTGTGGCATTCAAAGGAATTGATAAATTATAGAAAACTTCAAATGCTGTTCCAGGATATATCTATAATTCACACGTACAAGAATAGTGATAACTCCATTAACATTAGTACCTAGACACTAATGGAGTGTTCTATGAATTTTAGAGTAAATGTATTATTTAGTTATCTCCTTAACCTATAGGAATATTGCTATAGTAATAATTTATTCTACAGCATAGGAAAAGTTTGACATAAACAAAGTAAGTGGTTGGCCAAGGATACATAGGTATAATTTCAAAGCTAACATTTAAAACAAAGTGTACTTTCCAAAGCATACATTTTATAGTGCTCTGCAACAGTGTTCTATTTTCACACATGCTTCTCCTTGAGGGATATGGGTATTACATCAATGGGGGGAAATCACACTGCCTCCCTTAAAGCAATAGACATACAATCTTTCTCATGGATGGGTTCCATTCCCATCATTTGTTACAACTCTGAAAGGCAGCTGCCATTACTACTGAAAAGATACTGATATCTGAGGCTGAAGCAGTTGTGTCACAAACTAAGACCCCTTCCATATCCATTATAAACATTCTCCCAGCAATTCCAGTGGGAATTTTCTCCTTCTTTAGGTCCTCATTGCTTTCCCTGTTTCTTTCCTAAACTGAAGGAAGTTGTCCATGCATCAACTTTTGCAGTACCAATGGCTAGTTATCAAAGAGCTTTTCCATTTAAGCAAACAACAAGACTATCATCTTAAAACAGATGCATCTTTGTTTGCCCTTCCCCTGGAGATGATTAAAAGAGACACTCTAAGTATGTGGACTGTCTACAAAAAACAAATTAGGAGAAAAATGGCTACTGGGTGAAATACCAGTAACTCCCCTGGGGCTTGCTGTGAAGGAATCTTTCACCATTGTAAAAGAGGCTTACAGAGCACCTGCACAGGTGCCCCTTAGCTCTCTCAATGTGTTTTTTTTGGTGATGAAGATGAAGGGAGAGCCAACAAATGATAGGACATACAGGATAATTATGTCTTTCCTAATATATGCCAATCTTTCAAGCCTTGGCGCATCTAGATAAAAGCCTATTAAAAAAACTTCTAGCATGTAAGGGAAATGGTTTACATAGACAGTAGTATATGCTGATGCTCTTTTACCTGGTTATAAAATAAATTTAAAAATCATATAAATATTGAGTTCAGCCACTGGATTTTAGTGTTGAATAATGATGTTATTGATAAAATATTAAGAAATTAAAAAATAATGAAATAATGATGAAGCCCTCTAATGATGAAGGAATCATTTCAAATCAAAAATCTTGCTTCATGTCATTCATTTTTATGAAATTTAAAATTTTTGGTATAGGAGATTTAGGGAATGTTACAATGAGTCATAAAATGCTTTATTTTCGGGATTTTAATGCACAAACAACTTGTATTCTATAGAGCTGTTAGCAGTACAGTGCCACCTGCAAAAGTGAGTACTCAAGTTCCTATCCCAGCACTTACATAAAAAGCAGATCCAATGCAAGCACCTGTAATCCCAGCACCATGGAAGCAGAGACAGGTTGATCTTCGGGTGGGCATGCCACTGGCCAGCCAGCCCAGCTAAATTGGTGAGCTTCATGTTCATTGTGAGACCCTGTCTTAGAAAAAATGTAGTGGAGAACTACTGGGGAAGATATCTGATAGTGACCTTTGGTGCCCATACACATGTACACAGGAACACAAGTAACACAAATTTGGATGGATATTGTGCTTACTTAATAAAAGAATAAATATAGTAAGTAAATATTTGGCAGAGTTAAAAATGTGGTAGGTGAAGAACAGGTTATATTTGGTAGCAATTTATAAAAGCCTGTTGAGTGAAGTGGCACGTCACTAGGAAAAATTCTCAGAAGACATAAGTAAAAGCAGAAGAACTTTTGCTTGTCCATTAACAGAAGATATCAATGTGATACATCAGCCGATATGGCTTGAGCAAGAACCAGCAATGTAGCTTAAAGGAGAACACAGTTGTCTCACCTATTCATATGCCAAAGTCTAGAGAAAGAACCTTAAGGATAATGTGCAGCGCAGATTGAAGGAGCAAATTCTAATATAACTGAGGGCGAGTTACTCGTCACAGTCAGTAGTCAGACCATGCCTACAAGATGTCTCTGAGGATGTAGTAGAAGAGAATTCCAGATGCATAGCTAGACCACACATTCTAAGACCCTAAGCCATATTAAATTACATTATTTTCATCTATATACAAGAAAATATATGTGTATATATGGTTATATGTATATATGGTACATAGGGTTGTCATATGTAAATATTAAAATATATGTGTAATAGTGCATGTAACTAAAGAGAAATGGCTGATTAAAAGACTGAAAGAAAACACATAACAAACCACATATCTCTTATATGAGGTAATAAGATAGTGAGTTTGTTTTTTAAAATGAAAGGGATTTTTGAATGAAATGTAGAAATTTTTTGTTTAGTGTGATTTAGGGAAGTCCTTGATTTGGATGATGCCAACTCATATTAAATCTTCATTGCAACCCCCACTTCTACTTTACGGTTTATCTAAAGAGACCCCAGGACTAAGTTTGGGTGCTAGCTTAGCAGACTCTTAGGCCACGGGTTTGAGTGTCAAAAAAACAGAGAATGAAAACCGAAGAAAACATGATAATGTCAATGTGGGAAGCAAAAGGAGACAGGTGAGGAAGACAAGAAGGGAGAGGTGTTATAAGGATACTTCAAGCTGATGATGAGTCTCCAATCCTGTTCTAATCTCCATCCCAAACTCAGCCTTCTAAAGTCTTCTCTGTTTATTCCTTATAAATATGTCTCAGAAATCAGAGACAATGTTACCTATAACAATGGATAATAACAATGGAAGTTTTTAATGAATTTTTACAACTTGTTGAAAAACATGATTTCTAGTCCACCTTTAAAATGGATGAAAAACATGCCTGAAGAATAATTCTTCCATATCTTTGCATAGTGTTGATTAGCCAAAGAGTTCTTGTGATTGGTAGGGACACTTTTATGTAGCCCAATCTCTCATTTGAGAAGCAATGAAAGCAAAGGGGCAAAAATTAAAAATAACAAGCTATCAGCTGCACAGCCAAACGAAGAGTCTTATATTTCATTAGTTACTATTACAAGTGTCCTAATCATGGAAAAATGGTGCTAATTCAAATTCATTCAAAGTATTAGATAAACAACCACCTGTGGTGCTTTCAACACTTCCCTGGGAACCAAGCTCTATAGTATGAGGTGTCCTTTAATAACCCAGGTGTACCCTGTTATTTTTAACAGCCCACATAATCCGGTGTTAAAATACCAAGAAATTGTAAGCAAGCTCTCTTTTACATGTACAAGTTATAGCTACCAGCTTTAAACCATATTAGTTAAGTTAGGTGTTCCTTCAACTTATTAAGACCTCATAATATCTTATGCTGAAACTTCATCATTTCAGCCCAACAATCCTGATGTTTGTGTTGTTCTGGGAAAACAAATAGAAAAGAAAATGCATTACCTAGGAGAAACAGTTATAATACCGGAATGCTAGAAAACAAAAGGCTAGTAATTAGACAAATTCAGGGATGTGAACCTATTTTGTTTTGTGAATTTGATATACATGCAGAATGGTCCCTCTCTATAATGTTCTGTTTTTCTCTGAGATAGTGCAGTGATGTGGAAAACAATGTAATTTTCTGCCCCATTTAGTTCGACATTGTTCCAGAAAGAAAACCGAACCCTTCTGTATAGATTTTCTCTCAGCTAACACTGAGTTCAATCATGTAGTAATGATTGCAGCATCCTCACTCTACACTGTAGGAGATGATTTTCAGGAACAGGTTACATCTCTTTCTGGAATCCAAAGGAAAGAATTTCCCGGTCTTAGCACTTCCTAGATGATTAAGTATGTTTTCTTTGCTGGTCATGTTTTTAGGCCTGAATTGTTTGTTTTCACAATTAGTACATTGGTTTTACTTCTTGGGGCATATCTTCTGGGCACTGATGTGGTACTCCTACAACTGTCTTACAGGAGCAATTGTAAGAAATATATGAAGGATAAAAGCCCTCCCATTTCTTTATTTTACTCTTATTGGTTATTTTATTTATTTACATTTGAAATGTTATCCCCCTTCCCAGTTAAATCCCCTATCCCCTCCCTATCACCACAGATTCTATGAGGGTGCAACCCTACCCAGCTCCCACATTTCCCCTCAGTACCCTAGCATTCCCATACCCTGGGGCATCAAGCCTCCACAAGACCAAGGGGCTTCCCTTGCACTGATGTCAGATAAGGCCATCCTCTGCTATATGTGCAGCTGGAGCCATGGGTCCCTCTCAGTGTACTCTTCTGTCTGCTTTCTGTTGTACACAAGACATAGGATGCACAGCCTGTGCCATCATCACTAATCAGAACTCAAAGCACATTTAGCTTTTGAATGGCAAGTTGGTCTTAGTTCATCACCTGTAATTGGTTTATTATTGCTTCCCAAGGATGATGTTGAGAATTCAGAGGGTCCTCAGGATATAGCCATTCAAAACAAGTGGAGAACAGGGAACATATACTGAGTGAAACCATCCTGGAGTCCCACTCGGGTCTGTGGGTTAGACAGGACCTGCAAAATGAACAGTCGAGAACAAAGAGAGAGACATCAAGTAAATTTTTTTTTTAGATATTTTCTTTATTTACATGTAAATTTCTCCTTTCCCAGGTTCCCCTCCAAAAAAAACAAACAAACTAACAAACAAACAAAACCAACAAGAACAAACCCCTTTTGCCTCCCCCCTCCCCATGCCTGCCACCCCACCCTCTCCCACTTACTGGCCCTGGCATTCCCCTAAACTGGGGCACAAAACCTTCACAAGGCCGAGGTCCTTTACTCCTATAGATGATCGAATTTGCGATCCTCTACTATACACATGCTGCCAGAACATTCAGTTCCACCATGTTTAGTCCTTGATTGGTGGTTGGGTCCCTGGGAGCTCTGAGGGTACTAGTTGGTAATTGTTGTTCGTCCTAAGGGGCTGCAAACCCTTCAGCTCCATAGAACCTTTCTATCAAGGCATCTGTTTACTTGAGGGCATTTTGAGCTTATATAGGCAGGTGCGAAATGAAAATGAAAACTCCAGAAATAAAATATATGCATAACGTAAATACAGTCTCAGATGTGAAGATGCCAAGATCTTTCAAACTCAGTTCTCAGGCAGGCAGGTATGTTTACATTCAGTATGTCCTCAGGCAGTAGGCATGTCATCAACCAGATATAGTTTCTTCTAAAACCCTCAAAGGCGAAACTGCAGTGTAGTGGGCCATTGCTTAGGCCCAGCAGGTGTCTGCTTCCAGTCTCAGGCTGTCAGCTCTGCCTTGGAGCTGAGGCGGGGGGGGGGGGGGGGGGGGGGGGCGGGAGCCAACAATATACCATGCATATTAAGTACATCCTTTAAAATTTTATTATGGTATATTAATTATACAAAACAAGTGTTCTTTGCATATCATCGAGTGTCACATACATACATAGGTAATTTTCTTTGATCATATTCACCCTGCATTCCGCTCTCTGTAAGTCTTGTTTCAGAAACCCTCCCCAGAAATACATTTATAAACTGAGGCTCTTGTTCAGACATTGTCAGAAGCATGAGCAAGGACTGAAGAAGGTACTGAAGGAGTCTGCAGCTCTATAGGATGGAGGCCTTAGAGCTGCCCTGCCTTCCTTGCAACCCCTGCCCTGCTTATTCTCTAGCTAATGATCGGTCGGGGCCCATTACTTTGCTGTCCTTAGCATCTCAACTCAATTCCTGTGACTTCTAAACAGTGCCTCAAGGCTTTCTTGATTCCTCTGCGTGGCTCAGTGTGTAGAATTCACAGCAGTAGAGCTGTGATTCACAAGCAACTCTACTCTTAATAAAGTCTAAGCTCATAGGAATGCCACTGTCCCATAAGAAAGACATTTTCTTAAGAGTCTTGGAATAAAATAGAGGCTGCCCTTCCATAAATCAGTACTAATGTGGTCAACTTGCTGTTCAGGAAATATAAAGGATGGTAACTGTTTCAGGAAAACATCAGATCCTGATGTTATTTGCCATGTCCCAGACTTAGGCTTGTGCTTGCTTGCCCTCCCTCCCTCTTTCCCTCCATCCCTGCCACACCAGCTCCCTTTTTCCATTGACATATGGCTGCACAGGCCTGAAGAAATGCTCTACTAAACTTTATTTTATTCTCCAGAGTCACAGAAACCTGAAGAAATATTGATTCTTAATATCCTCTCCCCAAACTCATAGGGAAACAAGTATGCTGGAATCACTCTTTTTAAATGGGCATGAAACGGGTGTCCATCAGGGACTACTTCAGAGTAGATTAGAAATTTACTCATGGTGCTGCTGCCTTCCTCGAAGCCCATGGCCTTCCTTGCTATAACTATGGCTGACTTTCTTGGGTGGATGGAGGTGGCTGAAGATTATTATTAATGAGATTACAGAGAAACTGCCCATGCCTTGCTTTCTGCTCAAAGTGATGCATGTCAGGTTTTAAAGTCTTTTCAACTCAGTTTTGAGTTCTATTATCTTCTGAAATGATCCAAACATTTTTCCTGAAATAAACAAGCACAGAGCTGTTTTAACAGCCCTTGAGCACTTTACCACAGTAATTCCAAACTGGAAGGTATGCCACATCATACATTTGTTTTTAAAAATAAAATGAACATTTCAAAACTCAAAGAGTATTTCTTCTGTCCATTTCTATTCTGTCAGATGATGTATGCTATTCCACATGACCTTGGAAGATAAAAGCTTACCTGTTGTTAAAATGGATATCTTGGAAACTGTAATAATGACTACAGATTCTTTTACAAAAACACACAAAAATGTGTCTCGCTTGATAGTGTCTATAATTTTCCTGCATTGAAAATATCTCTTCCAGTGAGTTTTACCCAGAGACAACCTCACTTTTTTGAGTGAAAGAAATAAAAAAATATCTAATATTAAATTGGAGAAATTAAAACTTGAGTGGGGGAAGTAAATCAGGCCATAGTAATTCTGTATGTCTGTTAAAAGGGGAATTGTTTGTTTCTACAGTGTCTCTCATTCCACCAGCCAATTACAGGGTAGAGCTCTCACTCCAGTGAGGGGAAATGCCATTTCACTGACCTCAGAATGAGTAGACCAGGTAGTGTTTCAGAACAACAGCAGCAAATGATGAGCATCTCCAGTAAGCTAAGGTGACATGGACCTAGAAGGAAAGAGTGACTTTAATCTTCAGGCTTTGAATTGGCTGAGCTATCTCCCTCTGTGGCTGACTGTATGCAGAGAGTGCCTTAAGCATACTACCATTCAAATAAATGTTGCTTTCATTAAGCAAGCTTTGCAAACCTGTGAGTTTAAGAAAATTTTCAAGTACATTTTTTCATACCAGCTAACAAGCTAGCTTTCTGAAACACACACACACACACACACACACACACACACACACACACTTCATAATTAAAAATTAAGAAAACTACAAAATACAAAAAATTGCAAAAAAACAAAGTATATTTCTTATAAATAACAATAATAACCACTCTTAAATGTGAATAGTACTGTCTTCTTTTGTTTTCTTTGGCTGTAATGATTATAGACTTTAAAAACCCTACACTATTTGATATATACACAATAAACTCATCATATACTAAACATGTCTATAGATCCTATACACGCATATAATGATCATATATACTTTCATTAATACTTTTTAACTGAATAAATGTTTCTATATCAAGGACAATGATGAGGTTCCCACATCTTGGTTTTCCTTTTGAAGTAGTCAATGTAGCAAATCTACATAGGCATAAATATCCTGAACAAATTGCCACTTACAGAATATTTGCCTAACCAACTACAGGCTTCAGTTCTCTTGCCTACAGTATAGGAGTGGCTACTTCAGCTTGACAGTGACAGCATTTGTATGTAATACTTGAGTATTAGAAATTATTCAACCTTTATTATCATTATTACTAGCCAAAATAGATGAAGAATAATAAAGATCAAGATGTTTTAACCTAGCTAGCATATTATTTAGGATTCTAATAGATGAGCAATTCTATAGCTAAGCTAAACTGTGAAAGGTACAAAACTCCATTTACCAAACGTCTAGTAGGAAAGGTATGAAAAGGTATAGGAAAGGAACTAAGAGGGATGCTGCAGTAGATGATGAACACTGTGTTACTGGTTGTGTGCAGAGCTGAGACTTGTGGCATGTGCTGCAGAATCTCTCGCTTTTGGCTGTTGCTGTTCCTTTAAAATGACAGATTGATCCAAGAACACTTTTGGATCAGTCTTCATCGTGATTATTGCTGGTCAGTTCTGTTCCCCTGGGCAGAAACCCTGTAGGTTTCTTTCTTTACTAGATATTTCAAAGATAACCTTGATTTCTCAATTAGGACTTTTCTAGCAGTGCTCAGGTCTTACCCTTTTCAAAATTTCTTGACATCAGAAATTGAAATTTCACCATTTCTGAAATCATTTATGTAAAAGTCCACTTAGTGCACAACCTCCTGTAACTCTGGCCTTCTTGTTCAAGGTGGGAAAGCTACATCTGTATATGCACGCGCACACACACACACACACACACATCAAGCACATGGTTACTCATTTTTTTGTGATCTCCCTCAGCAAAATTTCTGATTATTCATCTCTATTGCATTCTGTACTATGTCTATCTGTTCCATTTTGATTTTGTTTGTGTACCCAGTGTGCAGTGTAGAGAAGCTAAACATTAATTATTACATGTGCAGAAAATCTTTAGGCATGATAAAGTATTTTTGGAGATTTGTGTACCTTTTCAGATAGAATATTATTTGCTGTATCACTAAATTATGAAAATTAGATTAATAACATAAAAATGAAAATTAAATAGAAGGGATAAACTGCATCTCTTAATTACCCAGGAAAGTGTAGGCATCTTCATACAGTACAAGTAATGTCAGCTTGGCTCTTAATTAGTCTCATTGTCCTCCTGACTTCTTTCTTTTGACTTGCCCCTTTCTGTTGCTTATTATGGGAGCTGTTACCATCTGTAATACTCTGAAGTAATTATATGTAACTGAATTCTCTTATAAGGTAACTTGAAAAATACAAAACACATTCCTATTTTCTAAGGTGGAGAGAAGCCTAAAGATATGAATACAAAGTTTGTAAGAAGTGTAAGAAGTTCATCTCATGAGTCCCAAGGGCCATCCTGTTCTTGCCTCCTGATGACTGTAAACCTCTGACTCACACCACCTCTTGCCTAGAGCTGTCTCTACTTAAATACCATAGGCCTAATACAGAGAGCATCTCTGACTACCTCCCTGTTCCTGTAGCTCTATGTTCCAGGTGATTGCATCTGAGTTGGGCTTTTATAGCTTCCAGAAGCCTATCTTTGTGGGTTAAAATAGTGTCCTGCATATGGTCCGCCACAGGGCTAGGGCTGCTCATGGGGGCGGATGAAGGAAGTTTGGCTGCTCTGTTCCCCATGCCACCACTGGGCAGGACCCTACTCCAGGAGTGTGGAGGTCCCCACAGACCTGCTGAATCTTCTCGGCATCCCAGGGCCTGCACAGAGGCCAAGGGCGGCAGGTTCTCAGGCTCTTGGAGACTGCAGACTCCACTAGATGCCATCAAAAGAGCTTAGAACAGAGTAGGTACACTCCACCCACAACCACTCACCCCCCTGCCTAAATCAAGTGAGGCTCTGCCCTACCTGTGACCTGTAGTGTCTGTACAGAAACTTAGCATTCAGGAAGAAACGCATATTCAAGTTGAATGGTTACTACTATAGAAACTAACACCCAGATGTCTGAATACTTCCCAGAAAAGGAAGACATTTGAATTTTTTCTTCATATTGGAGAAGAATGGCCAAAATATGAAAAGGCAAAGATAAACAACTTTTGCTGAATTGTTCAAAGTTAATTTCACTTTATGTCAGGGTCATGTGACTTATCAGTGTGGTTTTAATTATATTGTTTTCTAGTGAACATTATGGGTGTGTCAATTTTAATTTCAAGTATTTCATAAAAGTTTGCAATTTCCTATGCTGCAATGAGCCACAATTCAGTATTAAATCAATCAGAACCCCACCTAATTTCAATGGGAATATTTTATGAGGATAAGCTAAATATTTGAACCTTGTATCTTGGAAGGCAGCAATAATCGATGACAGATGATCATCTAAGATAGCTTTTTTATGCAGAAAATGTTTTTTTTTTCATTTATAAGATAACTAAAAGAATTCTTGGCAATCAAAGATATGTAGAGATTTACTTACATAAATTGTATGTAGATGTTTTTACTATTTAAAACTACGTATTGAAATCTCTGTTTCAAATATACAGTACATGAGACAATCATGCCTAAAACAAAGAAATGAAACCTAAGCTACTGTGACAGTTTACAATATCCTATATTTTTATTTTTGCTTTTGTGAAAAGCTTGTTCGTTAGGCCGTTTAATTAAAATTAACCTAAAATAACTTTATTATGATAGAAAGAGGTATTATTCTTGGAAATTGTATAGCTTCTTGTCAAACTTTGGTAAAATGTTGTATTTTAAAGTAAACTTTACAAAGAATAAGGAGCATAGAGAAAATATGAAAACTGAGTATGTCTTTCAGACAAGGGCTTAATAATAGCATGTTGATATTTATATTAGATGCTATGCATTGGAAGCCTCTACATTTTCTACTCTCCAAGTTGTCTGAATGTGTACATGTCTTGACAGAGTTCTAAACAATTGGACCACATTTCAATTTCTGTGGGTGGGAGTATATGTGTGGCTCTTATATATGCACATAACCAAAATTTCATGAAAAGTAGTCTAACCAATTATATTAAATTAATTAAAATTATCAGAATGTAGCTGGTCCACCATCTGCGCACTCGAGCTGAGGCTGTTCCACACCCCGCTATGCACTGGTCCTGCCAGGAGAGACCTGTTCTCCCAGGAGTGCTTTCACTCCCTGGTTCAGAGGTGAGATAGCCACTCTCTCTCCAATAACTGTCTGGAGCAAGGCAGGGAGGAACACATGGGGAACAAGAACAATGGAGCAGCTGGGACAGGATCCTTCCAGTTACCATCTGCACCCAGAGCCTATGCTATTCCAGAGCCCTCTGTATACAAGTTCTGCCAGGAGAAAGCTGGTCTCCCAGGAGTGCTGACACAGGCTTACAGACCCACAGGAGGACAAAGCTTCAGTCAGAGACAGCAAGAACATCTAACATCAGAGATAACCAGATGGCAAAAGGCAAATGCAAGAATGTTACCAAAAGAAACCAACACTACTTGGCATCATCAGAACCCAGTTCTCCAACCACAACAAGTCCTGTATACCCCAACACACAGGAAAAGCAAGATGTGGATTTAAAAATCACATTTCATGATACTGAGAGAGGACTTTAAGAAGGAAATAAATAACCCCCTTAAGAAAATACAGTAGAACACAGGTAAACAGATAGAAGCCCCTAAAGAGGAAACACAAAAATCCCTTAAGGAATTACAGGAAACCACAAACAAACAGGTGAAGGAATTGAACAAAACCATCCAGGACCTAAGAAATCACAAAGGGAGACAACTCTAGAGGTAGAAAACCTAGGAAAGAGATCAGGCACCATAGATGAAAGCATCAACCACAGAATACAAGAAATAGAAGTGAGAATCTCAGGTGCAGAAGATACCATAGAACACATTGACACAACAATCAAAGAAAATGCAAAAACATCCTAACTCAAAACATCCAGGACATCCAGAAAACAATAAGAAGACCAAACATAAGGATAATATGTATAGAAGAGAGTGAAGACTCCCAACTTAAAGGTCCAGTAAATATCTTCAATATAATTATAGAAGAAAACTTCCCTAATTTAAAGAAAGAGATGGACATGAACATCCAAGAACCCCACAGAACAACAAATAGATTGGATCAGAAAAGAAATTCCTCCTGTCACTTAAAAATCAAAATACCAAATGCACAAAACAAAGAACGAATATTAAAAGCAGCAAGAAAAAAGGTCAAGTAACATTTAAAGGCAGACCTATGAGAATTACACCAGACTTCTCCAAGAAACTGTGTAAGCCAGAAGATCCTGGGAAGATGTCATACAGACCCAAAGAGAACACAAATGCCAGGCCAGGCTACTATATCTAGCAAAAATCACAATAACCATACATGGAGAAACCAAGATATTCCATGACAAAAACAAATTTATGCAATCTCTTTCTACAAATCTAGTCCTTCAAAGGAAAATAAATGGAAAACTCCAACACAAGAAGGGAAGCTATACTCAAGAAAAAGCAAGAAAATAAACTTTTTTTTTTAACAAACCAAAAAGAATATAGCCACAAAAAACATAACCCCACCTCTAATAATGAAATATCAGGAAGCAACAATCTTTTTTTCCATAATATCTCTTAATATCAAGGAACTCAGTTCCCCAATAAAAAGACATAGACTAACAGACTAGATATGTAAACAGGACCCAATATTTTGCTGCATGCAGAAAACCCACCTCAGTGACAAAGACAAAGACTACCTCAGAATAAAGGGCTGGAAAACAAATCTTCAAGCAAATGGTCTCAAGAAACAAACTGGAGTAGCCATTCTAATATCGAATAAAATCAACTTTCAATCAAAAGTTATCAAAAAACATAAGGGAGGATACTTTATACTCATCAAAGGAAAAATCGACCAAGAAAAACTCTCTGTTCTGAACATCTAAGCTCCAAATGGAAGGCCACCCACATTCATAAAAGAAACTTTACTAAAGCTCAAAGCACACATTTCACTGCACACAATAATACTGAGAAACTTCAACACCCCGCTCTCAGCAATGGACAGATCATGTAAACAGAAACTAAACAGAGACACAGTGACACTAACAGAAGCTATGAATCAAATGGATTTCACAGATATCTATAGAACATTTTATCCTAAAACAAAAGAATATACCTTCTTCTCAGCACCTCATGAAACCTTCTCCAAAATTGACCATATAACTGGTCACAAAACAGGCCTCAACAGATACAAGAAGATTGAAATAATCCCATGCATCCTATCAGATCACCACAGACTAAGGCTGGTCTTCAGTTACAATGCAAACAATAGAAAACACACATACATGTGGAAGTTGAACAACACTCTACTCAATGATAATATGGTTAAGAAAGAAATAAAAAAAAAAAAGACTTTTTAGAATTTTCGAAGCCACAACATACTCAAACTTATGGGACTCAATGAAAATAGTCCTAAGAGGAAAACTAATAGCTATGAGTGCCTCCAAAAGGAAACTGGAGAGAGCATACCCTAGCAGCTTGACAGCACATCTGAAAGCTCTTGAACAAAAAGAAGTAAATACACCCAAGAGGAGTAGACAACAGGAAATAATCAAACTCAGGGCTGAAATGAACCAAGTGGAAACAAAAAGAACTATACAAAAAATTAACCAAACCAGGAGCTGGTTCTTTGAGAAAAGCAACAAAATAGATAAACCATTAGCCTGACTAAATAGAGGGCACAGAAAGAGTATCCTAATTAACAAAATCAGAAATGAAAAGAGAAACATAACAACAGAAACTGAGGAAATCCAAAAATCTTCATATTTTACTACAAAAGCCTATATTGAACAAAACTGGAAAATCTGTAAGAAATGAACAATTTTCTAGAGAGATACCAGTTATCAAAGTTAAATCAGGATCAGATAAACTATCTGAACAGTTCCTTATCCCCCAAAGAAATAGAAAATAATAACCCCCAACCATTAATAGTCATTAATAATCTCCCAACCAAAAAAGCCCAGGACCAGATGGGTTTAGTGCAGAGTTCTGTCAGACCTTCAAAGAAGACCTAAAACCAATTCTCCTCAAACTATTTCACAAAATAGAAACAGAAGGTACTCTACCCAGTTTGCTCTATGAAGTCACAATTACTCTGATACCTAAACCACACAAAGACACAACAAAGAAATTTCAGACCAATTTCCCTTATGAATATTGATGTAAAAATACTCAACAAAATTTTTGCATACAACAAGAACACATCAAAACAATCATTCATCATGATCAAGTAGGCTTCATCCCAGGGATGCAGGGATGGTTCACTATAAGGAAATCCACCAATGTAATCCACTATATAAACAAACTCAAAGGAAAAAAAATACAATCATCTCATTAGATGCTGAGAAAGCATTTGACAAAATCCAACATCCCTTCATGATAAAATCTTTGAAAAATCAGGAATTCAAGGCCCATACTAGGACATTGTAAAAGCAATATATAGCAAACCAGTAGCCAACATCAAACTAAATGGAGAGAAACTTGAAGCAATCTCACTAAAGTCAGGGACTAGACAAGGCTGCCCACTCTCTCCCTACCTGTTCAATATACTACTTGAAGTCCTAGCCAGAGCAATTAGGCAACAAAAGGAGTTGAAAGGAATACAAATTGGAAAGGAAGAAGTCAAATTAGCATTATTTGCAGATGATATGATGTATAGTTAAGTGACCCCAAAAATTCCACCAGAGAACTCCTAAACCTGATAAATAAATTCAGCAAAGTAGCTGGATATAAAATTAACGCAAGCCAATCAGTGGCCTTCCTCTACACAAAGAATAAATAGGCTGAGAAAGAAATTAGGGAAACAACACCTTTCACAATAGTCACAAATAATATAAAATACCTTGGTGTGACTCTAACTAAGCAAGTAAAAGATCTGTATGACAAGAACTTCAAGTCTCTGAAGACAGAAATCAAAGAAGACCTCAGAAGATGGAAAGATTGCCTATGCTCATAGATTGGCAGGATTAATATGGTAAAAATGGCCATCTTTCCAAAAGCAATGTACAGATTCAATGCAATCCCCATCAAAATTCTAATTCAATTCATCAGAGAGTTAGAAAGAGCGATTTGCAAATTCATCTGGAATAACAAAAAACCTAGGATAGTGAAAACTATTCTCAACAATAAAAGAATTTCTAGTGGATTCACCATCTCTGACCTCAAGCTATATTACAGAGAAATTATGATAACAACTGCATGGTATTGGTACAGTGACAGGCAGGTGGATCAATGGAATAGAATTGAAGACCCAGAAACGAACCCACACACCTTTGGTCATTTGATCCTTGACAAAGAATATAAAACCATCCATTGGACAAAAGACAGAATTTTCAAGAAATGGTGCTGGCTCAACTGGTGGTTAGCCTGTAGAAGAATGCAAATTGATCCATTCCTATCTCCTTCTACAAAGCTCAAGTCCAAGTGGATTAAGGACCTCCACATAAAATCAGATACATTGAAGCTAATAGAAAAGAAATTGGGGAAGATCCTTGAATCATGGGCACAGGGGAAAATTTCCTGAACAGAAAGAACACCAATAGCTTATGCTCTAAGATCAAGAATTGACAAATGGGACCTCATAAAATTCCAAAGCTTCTGTAAGGCAAAGGACACTGTCAATAGGATAAAACGCAACCAACAGATTGGGAAAAGGTCTTTACCAATCCTACATCTGATATTTTCTACTTAAGCATACATCACACTTAGAAAATACCAATGATTTAAACATGCACACACACACATGCACGCAGACTCATACACACATGCACATATGCATACACACACATACACACACACAGAGAAAGAGAGAATCTGTGAATATTATGACACATGCTTACAAGAACAGGAAAGATGCATTTTTTATGTGTATGTATGTGGTTCTATTCTGTGATAAAAAAGCTCATGGATAAGCAGTGGATGCTTTTTCAGAGACCCCTGGAATCTAGTGCTAAAAGATATTTTCAACCATAATCCAAGTTTTCATTTGTGAGGAACTGTGGTTTGTGCTCAACATAGCATTCAACAGGTTTCAGGAGTATGGATGCAATTAGCACTGGTTTTCCTGCTATTTCCCAAACAAAATTTCCCTATAGAAAAAAGTTAGTTCCCCTTAAAATAGTTCTTTAAGATTTAAGACACTAGCCCAGAAGCTCAGAATACCCAAGATGCAATCAACAACCACAAGAAACTCAAGAGGAAGGAAGACCAAAGTGTGGATACTTCAATCCCTCTTAGACAGGGGAACAGAATACCCATGGAAGGAGTTGCAGAGAAAAAGTATGGAGCAGAGCCTGAAGGAAGGACAATCCAGAGTTTGCCTCACCTGGGAATCCTTCCCATATTCAATCACCAAGCTTAGACATTATTGCAGATGCCAGCAAGTGCTGGCTGACAGGAGCTTGATATAGCTGTCTCCTGAGAGGCTCTGACAGTGCCCGACTAATACAGAAGTAGAGGCTCACAGCCATCCATTGGACTGAGTACAGAGTTCCCAATGAAGGAGCTAGAGAAAGAACCCAAGGAGCTAAAGGGGTTTGCAGCCCCTTTGGAGGAACAGCAGTATGAACTAACTAGTACCCCCAGAACTCCCAGGGACTAAACCACCAACCAAAGAGTACACATGGTTAGACTCATGGCTCCAGCTACATATGTAACAGAGGATGGCCTTGTTGGTCATTAATGGGAGAGAGGCCTTTGATCCTGTGAAAGCTCTATTCCCCAGTGGAGGGGAATGACTGAGCCAGAAAATGGGACCAGGTGTGTTGGTGAGCAGGGGGAAGTGGGAGATGATAGGGGGTTTTCAGAGGGCAAATCAGGAAAGGGGATAACATTTGATATGTAAATAAAGATGATATCCAATACAAAAATTAATGAAAAAAATATCAAAATTTTGCATTATTTCTTTCATAGTAGGTTCATATCAGGATATGCTTGATAATCAAGCACAGATCTTCTCTACTCTCTGAGAATCACATGGGATTTTCTTTGAAAAAAAATTAATCTACAAAGGTAGCAAGTCTTTATCCTTTCACCCAAATCAGTATGGAAAAAACGTTTGGTTTGTACTGAAATTCAATTCACTCACCAAATCTTTGGTCATTGCTGTACTCTAAGATGAAAAAATGGGGGAAAACGAATCACTATGAAATGTAGAAATATATGGCTCTGACTGTATGCTATGTATTTATTTGTTTTTTATGACTAACAGATCTTTGAAAGACATTGGGTAAACTGTCAACATTTCTCTAATATTTATGTATTCAGACTGAAATAACGAGAGTGATTTATTATTCTTGGAAAAGAGCCTGGTTTTTAAAGAGATTAAATGGACCGTGTTCTGGCTGGCATCACAGCATATAAGAGAGTTTAAAAATGAGTAACTATAATGTGGGTTTTTTTTTTGAAAAATAACAACAAAATCAACATCTTATTGACTCAAATAATATATTAAATCATTTCATTCTGTAAATTCTATTACAAGATGCATGTACCTAACCATAATATTATTGAGCAAATACTGTTTGGGGATTCAAACATAAAATCAACATACAATCAGGAAGGAGTTGGTGTCTCAGAGAGATATTTTGTGTTTTGATGTCAGTATATTTTTGTAGCTTTGTCTTCAAAATACTAAGTAAATTAATAAATTCAATAGTGATTCTATTGGGAGAGTGATAGTGTTATAGAACATAATTAAATGCATGTTTTGCTACTGATGATAAAGTAAACCTTTTTTTAAGATCTTTTGGCTGGACATTTACAAACAACAATGTTAAGTAGATGCAAACATTTGTTTGGTTGGAGTTCTATAAATCACACATTCCCTGATTGCTATCGATAGGCAGCTATCATCTGACTATTTCATTATAAACACACTTATGTTCGTGAAAATGTCCATTTGCTTTGTAGCTGTTCTGCATCAGAGTCCTTTCCTTGTGTCCATCTGAAGAGGGCAGAGATCATTCTGTGTTGTTTGCCCATTCCTGTCTTCACAATTGCTTGTAGTATGGACTTGCTTTCCTTTCTTTGAACTTACAATGTGGATTAGTTTTGTGTACATCGTTGCTAATGACATTCTGTTAACAGCAGTAAAATAAAGTTACCAGTACTGTGACATGAATATTTTATTAATTGTACAGTCTGGGCATCAGCCCAAGGTAAAACCAACAAGATAAATGGCTCATTGCCATCATGTTCAATAGAAGATTATAGGACTGTTTTTCCCTTCCTAATATTGGCTTGATTCCCATTCTTTAACTTATCTGCAAGAGGCTGACACCATTATTTTTCTTAATTTTCTAGTTTGAGATTGTTTAATAGGTTCCCCTTCCCTCATCTACTACTCACATCTCACCCTTCCTACTTTGTCATTCTGAATTTATATGAATTCTTAGTTCTTCTCTCTTGTTTTCAGCTTCTTAATAGACAACATTACTATAGCTCATCCCAAGCTTCTTTTCTGTTTTATTCTATTCTAAATGTGTACCCACACAGGAAGGAAGTTAGTAGAGAAAATATGAGAAAAAACATTTGTTTCTTTTTATACAGTTTCTTATGTGACCCTGGCTAGCCATAAACTCTCTATGTAGTCCTGCATAATGTTCAATTTCCAATCCTTCTGTCTCTAAGTCCCAAATGTTGGAGCTAGAAGAGTGGGCTGCAAAACCTATGTTACAACCCCAAGGCTTGAAGCCATGGCTTTGTACATGTTAAGCAAGTACTCTGTCACCTGAGCTATAGTCCAACCCCAGAGAAACACACAAACATTTTGACAAAGAGTTAGGGATCTCACCAGGAAAAGTTCAGAGATAATAACGGGAAGCCTTTATGAGAAAATACTGAGTTTTAAAGTTTTCTGTGGGTTGGTATTGCACAAAGCAGTACAGTGCATTATAGTGACTTCTTGTTATAAGAAAGTGAGAAATTGTTTGGAGTATATTTTTCCAGGTAATTTTCATTGCTATATGGATGCTGTTCTTTAGAGAAATATTTGCTGTTTTTAGCATCCAACTTAAAACTAACATCAATTTTATTGCCTGTATATGAGCTGTTTTGTTTTGTTTTGTTTTTAGAGTGTCTTTGAGGATTTTTTTATTAGATATTTTCTTTATTTACATGTAAATTTCTCCTTTCCCAGGTTCCTCTCCAAAAAATAAACAAACAAAAACAACAAGAATAAACCCCTGTTGCCTCCCCCATCCTCATGCCTGCCACCCCACCCACTCCCACTTATTGGCCCTGGCATTCCCCTACACTGGGGCATAGAACCTTCACAGGACAGAGGGCCTCTCCTCCCACTGATGATTGAATTTGCAATCCTCTACTATACACATGCTGCCAAAACAATCAGTCCCACCATGTATATAGTCCTTGCTTGGTGGTTGAAACCCTGGGAGCTCTGAGAGTACTAGTCAGTTCATATTGTTGTTCGTCCTAAGGGGCTGCAAGCCCTTCAGCTCCATAGATCCTTTCTCTAACTCCTTCATTGGGGACCATTCACTCAGTTCAATGGATGGCTATGAGCCTCTACATCTGTATTAGTCAGGTACTGCCAGAGCCTCTCAGGAGATAGCTATATTAGGCTGGTTTGTCCTTCCTTCAGTCTCTGCTCCATAGTTAACCTCTGCAACTCCTTCCGTGGGTATTTGGTTCCCCCTTTTAAGAAGGAATGATATGTCCACATTTTGGTCTTCCTTCTTCTTGAGTTTCTTGTGGTTTGTGGGTTGTTCTTCCTGTATTCCAAGCTTCTGGGATAATAACCACTTATCAGAGAATGCATACCATGTGTGTTCTTTTGTGATTGGGTTACCTCACTCAGGATTATATTCTCCAAATCCGTCCATTTCCCTAAGAATTTCATAAATTCATTGTTTTTAATAGCTGAGTAGTACTCCATTGTGTAGATGTACCACAATTTCTGTATCCATTCCTCTGTTGAGGGACATCTAGGTTGTTTCCAGTTTCTGGCTATTATAAATAAGGCTGCAATGAACATGGTGGAGCATGTGTCCTTATTACATGTTGGAGCATCTTTTGGGTATATGCCCAGGAGTGGTATAGCTGGGTCCTCCGGTAGAACTATGTCCAATTTCTGGAGGAACCACCAAACTGATTTCCAAAGTGATTGTACCAGTTTGCATCCCACCAGCAATAAAGTAGTGTTCCTCTTTATCCACAACCTCTCCAGCGTCTTCTGTCACCTGAGTCTTTTATCTTAGCCAATCTGACTGGTGTGTGGTGTAATCTCAGGGTTGTTTTGATTTGCATTTTCCTGATGACTAAGGATGTTGAATATTTCCTTAGGTGCTTCTCAGCCATTCAGTACTCCTCAGTTGAGAATTCTTTGTTTGAGCTGTTTTTGAATTAAAAAATAAACAGATCTTAGGAACTTTATGATTCATGATTCTGAAAAATATTATGATGAATAATGCAAACCTGATTAGAAGAATTACATAAAATGGAATAAACATATATTAAAATTGAATTTCAATAGCCTCAATATTTTAAGTCAATGAAATGGTTTGTATGCCAAAATATTACTCTATGATTACTTATCTTGATCAAAATAAGTTTATATCATAGGACTTTGCTAAACACCCAAATCTAATATACACAATGGTTTAAGTCTCCACCTGGTACCTTTTTATGTTTATCTGTAGTTATAAACTCCTATTAAAAGGACTATTAACTACATCTGCCAAAACATCTAGTTCAATCATTCAGGCAATAATTTCATCTTTGTTTAAAAGCAACCACGTTGTATGATCTGAAAAATTTCCTCAGATTCAAGTGCTTTGAGAAATTGATAGAATAGCTTGCTACACCTTCTTAACATTAATATGAGGAGTCTGCTATCCAGAGATAGCAAAATCCTTAACTGTGAGTAGTTACTCTGTCAATGCCAAATTATCAGCTGTGGCTATGTCTGCACAGATATTTCAGTAACAATGCAACAGCAATAAGATTGTATAATTTGAAACATCTTAAAATAATAATATCTTATGTGAGTCAACATTGATGCTATGACTGGATCTATCTCTGAAGGTCAGTAAAGTTAACCAAGTAGCCATATTTGTAGAATAGATTTCTTTAGAGCATACATGAACATAAGTAATATAATTATCTAATAATTATGTATGACATATTTATTAGCATAAATGTTATACTGTTTATAAGAAATTTAATAAATATTATTCAAAGTAACTCATTTAAAAGGTCTATATTGCAAATAATGTTCTTGCCAACAGTTTTTCCAGATTCTATAGGATGTTATTGTGGATCATTCACTTTTTAAATAGTGTGTCAAATGATGAATGTTATTTTTAAAGCTGCTTGTGTTTTTTCCAGAGTTATCCTATTCTGTTGTCATAATAGATAATTTAGGATCCAAAGTATCCAAAGTTTATGACAAGAAATCCTGAGACTTTAAGTAAATAACTTCTAAAAGATTAACTGAAGGTAAGCATTATTTTTAAAATATGGGATTGTCTTGGGGAATGCATCCCTTGACAACATAGTAATTCTAAGATGTGCATTATCAGGACAGTATGTTAGCATTGATTCTTATACTGCTTGAAACCCAATCAAACAAAATTTTCAGTATCTAATGCTGAAAAATGACTGATGGATTTCTGAACTTTACTAGTCTTTTCTAAAAACTACATTGTTTCATGATTTTTTTTT
>JADRCD010233600.1:601-19672 GCA_019843815.1 Montemys delectorum | reverse complement strand
TTGCTCTGTAGTAAAGCTTGAGGTCAGGGATGGTGATTCCCCCAGTCATTTTTTTATTGTTAAGTATTGTTATGCTATTCTGAGTTCTTTGCCTTTCCAGATGAATTTGAGAATTGCTCTTTCCATGTCTTTGAAGAGTTTTGTTGGGATTTTGATGGTGATTGCATTGAATCTGTAGATTGCATTTGGTAGGATGGACATTTTTACTATAATTCTGTCAATCCATGATCATGAGAGACCACTCCATTTACTGAGCTCTTTGATTTCTTTCTTGAGAGACTTGAAGTTATTGTCATGCAGGTCTTTCACTCTTTGGTTAAAGTTAACCCAAGATATTTTACAATATTTGTGGCTGTTGAGAAGGTTTTTTAATTCCTTTCTCAGCCTATTTATCATTTGTATAAAAAAGGTTACTGATTTATTTGAGCTCATTTTTTTATCAGGCCACTTTGCTTAAGTTATCAGCTGGAAAAGTTCTCTGGTAGAATTTTTGGGGTCACTTATGTATACTATCATATCATCTACAAATAGTGATACCTTTATGCAGGGAGTGTAGAAGGATACAGATATTTCCCATGATATGGTACAATTAAAGGCAGAAATCTCAGATATTAGCAAAAGTCATTTGGATACTTGGAACACTGATGAACTGGTCAGGTTTAAAAAACCATCTAAGCACATTGAATCCTTTGGACTGGATTCAGTATATAGTCTTGCTAGCTATTATTATCAACATTTTTTTAATAGTGATTATTGTGCTTCCATTTGTCTTTAGAGATCTTCTGAGATCCCTAGCCATGATGAGGTGGGATGTTCTGGAACTTCATCTAAGGAAGGGGGAGAATTATCACACAGCACTCGTCTACTTCAGTAAAATCTGCATGTCAGGCTTGAAGGCTTAACTACTGATCTGAGGCATATGCTTCAATGAAAGCCAGTCTCCTGGAGTATTCAGTTGCTGACATCTCCTATCTCTGAGGTGTTCCAGATTGGTCTCTGCTAAAGTCTGTGGGGAGATCTGCATGCTTTCTTTATTCAGGCATAAAAATGGCCTAAGAAATATTTCATTATTTTGCTAAAACTGAAATTAAACATTATTTCCTGACCTCCACAGTGTTTCAATGATCCTAATTGATTTCCTAGCTGTAATTAGTTTGGAATTTTTACAAGGAAGCTGTCTTACCAGACAGGGTGTCTCCAGAGTTAGAGATAGCAGTCAGGTACTAATTATCAGAGCAGTCCCACTCAAGGCAGAATTGCTTTACTAACCAGAGAGAAGTTGTAGGACTTCCTTCACTAATTATCTATGTTACAGCCAAGGATATTCTCAAGGACTCTAGAATACAACCTCTAGCTGTTTGATTCAGACAGACCAGGGAATTTATCTTGGGACTACCAAAATAGCTCAGGAGGAAGGACATCACTGCTCCTCCACTTTGCACCTGGTTGCTTGTTCTCACTGACCTTGATGTGGCCGTCTCCTGCCTACGTGATCCCTGACATTTGCTCTGTTCCTGTATACTATATAAGCCTGATTTTTACTTTGTACAAATACATTCAGATTCTGCACTTCCTTGTGTTGTTTCTGTTTGTCATTTCTTCACCAATGCCTTGTCTACCTGACTATGACCTGTTCCCCCGCGTGTTGAGGGAGGCCCAGACTGGCCGGCCTGTGGCATCTTTATTTCTTCTTTCTTAATTTGTATCCCCTTGAACTCTTTTTGTTGTCTTATCGTTCTAGATAGCACTTTAAGTACTATATTGAATAGATATAAGGAGTGGACATCCTTGGCTTATCCCCAATTTTATTGGGATTACTTCAAGTATGTCTACATTTAATTTGATATTGGCTGTTGGTTTGCCATAAATTGCTTTTATTATGTTTGATCAATATGATGTGTCCTTCCTCATCACACTTGATAATTTTTGGTTGAAAGTCTATTATATTGGATATTAGGATGGCAACTCCTGCTTGTTTCCTGGGACCATTTTCTTGGAAAACCTTTTTCCATTCTTTTATTCTGAGATAATGGCTGTCTTTGTTATTAAAGAGTATTTCTTATATGCAGCAAAATGCTGGATCCTGTATGAGTATCCAGTTTGTTAGCCTATGTCTTTTTATAGGTGAGTTGAGTCCATTAATATTGAGAGATATTAAAGACAGATGACTTTGGTTCTTTTGCTTTGTTTTGTTTTGTTTTGTTTTGTTTTGTTTTTTGTTTTGCCTTCCTTTTGAGACAGGTTTTCTCTGTGTAGCCCTGGCTGTCCTGGAACTCACTCTATAGACCAGGCTGCCCTCAAACTCAGAAATCCTCCTACCTCTGCCTTCCAAGTGCTGGGATTAAAGGTGCATCTTAGGTTCTTGATATGTTTGTTTTTGTCATGGCTTCAGGTGCTTGTGATTCTCTTCTTTTGGCTTTGTTATGAGATGCTTAATACCTTGTCTTTTCTTCTTTGTATTGGAATTTTCCTTCTAGGATCCTCCGTAGGGCTGGATTGCTAGGTAGATTCTGTTTGAATTTGGTCTTGTCCTGGAATATTTTGTTTTCTACATCTATGTTGATTGAGAGTTTTGCTGGGTACAGTAGCCTGGGCTGGCATTTGTGTTCTTTTAGAGTGTGCATGACCTCTGACTAGGCTCTTCTGGTTTTCATAATCTCTGGTGAGAAGTCTGGTGTAGTTCTGATAGGTTTACTTTTGTATGATACTTGGCCCTTTTCCCTTGCAGCTTTTAATATTGTTTCTTTGTTTGATGCGTTTAGTGTTTTGATTATAATGTGACAAGAGGATCTTCATTTCTGGTCTCATTTATTTGGTGTTTTATAGGCTTCTTCTACTTTTATGGCCCTCTCTTTCTTTAGGTTGGGGAAATTTTCTTCTATGATTTTGTTGAAGATTTTTCTGGTCCTTTGAGCTGGGAATCTTTATTCTCCTCTATTCTGATTATTCTTAGATTTGGTCTTTTCATTGTGTCCTGAATTCCCTGGATGCTTTGAGTTAGGAATTTTTTTACGTTTTGTATTTTCTTTGACAGTTGTGTCAGTCTCTTGTATGATACCTTCTACAACTGATAGTCTCTATTTTATCTCTTGTATTCTTGCATTCTTATAGGTGTTATTTACATCTGTTATTCCTGACCTCTTACCTTGGTTTTCTATTTCCAGGTTCTCCTCCATTTGTGTTTTCTTTATTGTTTCTACTTTAACTTTTAGGTATTTGACTGCTTTATTCAATTTCTTCACCTATTTGATTGTGTTTTCCTGTATTTCTTTAAGGGATTTATTTGTTTCCTCTTTAAGGGCTTCCATCCATTTACCCGAGTTTTCTTGTTTTCTTTCACTGAGTTATTTATACCCTCCTTAAGGGACTCTATTAGGATTTTAGGTCAACTTCCTGATCTTCAGGTATGGTGGTATATTCAGTGCTTGCTGTGGTGAGAGACCTGGGTTCTGATGATGCCCACATATGTTGGCTTCTGTTGCTTATGGTTTTGCACTTGCCTCTTGCTATTTGGTTATCCCTAGTGTTGGTTGGTCTGGGTGACTCTGTCTTCAGTCTGCCCCTTTTGTCCCTGGGTTGCTTCAGGTCCCCCAGTAGGCCTGTGGCCCTGGTTGTAGTAAACCACCAGTGGGGCCTTTCAACTGGTGACTCTTCAGAGGTGCAGAGAAGGTACTAATCTGTTGCCCTGGCTGCAGTAGATCTCCTGGGAGACCTTCAAACTGTTGGGTCTTAAGAGGAGCAGTCAAGCTGTTGTCCTATGTAAAGATGTTCTCCAGGGTCCCTATAAACTGTGGCTTCTATGTGAAGCAGAACTCCCAGGAGGCTTTCAGTCTGTTAGGTCAGTTGCTCTGCATGCCACCGAGTTCCCAGGAGGTCTTCAGACTGTGGTGTTGGTTGCCCAGTTGCCCTGTATATAGAGGAGCTCCTGGGATGCCTTCAAGTCGTAGTGTCTTCAGGGGAGCAGACAAACTGGTGAGCAGTTGCTCAGTTGCCCTGTGTGCAGCAGATCTCTTGAGATAACTCCAGCTGTGGTATCAGTTGCCTGAATGTTCTGAGTGCAGCAAATCTTCTGGCTCAGGATATAGTGTCTTATGGGAAGCAGACTGGCTAGCAGTCTGCCACAGCAGAAAGGAACAGGCAGAAGGGGAGTAGTATTAAGATGGCAGTCTTTGGGTGGGTGATGGATCTTGAGTCCACTGGGCTCCCAGCAACAGCTCTAAGACTTGGTGTGTGTGTGTGTGTGTGTGTCTGTGTGTGTGTGTGTGTGTTTGTGTGTGAGGTGTTCTTACCAATTGCTCTGAGTGCAGCAGATCCTCTCGGATGGTGTCTTTAGGAGAGAACACCAGCTAGCGGTCTTCAAATTTTGTTTTTATAGCTTTCAATCAGGAGACTTTTTTTCCTAAGTTGTTATGGATGACTTTGAGTATGAAAACCTAATGGTCAAGTTAATCATACCTCTCTATAATGCAGCAGCTGTCTTCTAATTTCCATTATTAAGCATCTCAAGTACATGCACACCTCTCATTCTCATATCATTTAATCCATTTTTTCATTAAAGATTCTGTGCTTTGATTTTTCTTTTCATCATGCACTCTAATAAATATTTTTGTGTGTATATATGTGTGATGAATTCAGGAGTTTATATGCCCATATGAGTATACATACATAGATAATAGGTCACTAATGAAATCTCTTTCTTTTTTCTCTTCACAATATTTTTGAAAGAAGGAATTTTTCTGAACCAGAACCCCAACTCTTCAGCTAGGCTCTCTGGCCAGTGAACTTTGGAGATACTCATGCTCCCATCTCCCTAACAAATAAGATTACAGGCATGCCATACCATTGTTACTTTTCTACATAGAAGCTAGGTATGTGTACTCAGATTCACACTCTTTGCAGGAAGCACTTTATTAAATAAACCATTTCCCACTTCTAAAATTTTATTTTGTTTATTTACTAAAGTTATTTGTGCTACCATCTTTTATAGTTTTTCTGTTTGTTGATAGTTGAGAAAGAGGAAGAAAATAATTAATAGTATTTTAACCAAGAAACAAATATGCAAGTAATGTTATAGGATAAAAGAGACTATGGGGTGGTGATTGTTCAAGACAGAGAGTAATGGTAATATCCTGGAAGTAACTACCAAAGGTTTGGACTAAAGGATTGCTTTTATCTAACTTATGTTTTAAGAATGTATTTTCTGAAACACTTTATTCTTTTACTTTTAATATTTATTTCCTTATTTATATCCCAAACATTGACCAACTTCCTTGTCTCCCCTCACAGTGTCCCTCCTCAACCCCCCTAGCCTTTTCTCCTCTGAGAAGGTCAGCCCCCTAGATATTCCCCTACCCTGGTACATTAAGTCACTGCAGGATCATGTACATTCTCTTCCACTGAGGCAAGACAATGCAGCCCTATTAGGGAATTGATCCCATAGTCAGGCTACAGCTTTAGAGACAGCACCATTGCAGCTGTTGGCGGACTCACATGGACACTGAGCTGCTTTTTGCTACATACGTGCCTGGCTCAGTCTCTGAAAGCTCCCAGGGGTCCAGGTTAGTTGTCAATGCTAGTCTTCCAGTAGACTTTTTATCCTCTTTGGGGTCCTCAATCCTTCCCCCAACTCTTCTATAAAAGTCCCCAACCTCCATCCAATGTTTAGCTGTATGTATCTACTTCTGTTTCAGTCAGCTGAAGGGTAGAGTCTTTCAGAAGCCAACGGTGCTCGACTCCTGTCTGCAATCAGAAGAAGATACTCCTGAACATAAGAAGCCTACATAGAAGTGGTGAAAACTAATTTTTACTCTCCCACAAGGGATAAATGACTGTTAGGATATTAGCTTTTCCAATAGTGGCTAGACTTTCATTCATTCATTCATTCTTAAAAATATATAATAAAATAGATTAAAACCATCACTTCAATATTGGACAGAGCAAACAAACAGAAGAAAAAGAGCCCAGAAAAGGGTACTAGATTCAGAGATTATTTGTTAATACACTCAGGAATATCATATAAACACTAAACTGGAAATCATAATAAATGTACACATGACCTGATGACCCTATACGTGCTGCTTTGCTCTCTGTGGATTCATATGAAGTTACTAGTTTTAGAGGGCCTTGTTTTCTTTCTGACTCCAGTCCTCTTTGCTTCTTACATTCTTTCCTCCCCCTCTTCTCCAGGATTCCCTGAGCACTGAGGAGGATTTGAAGGGAAAATCTCATTTAGCATTTTGTGTTCCAAGGACTCTCACATTCTACTTCGTGCTGTGTGTTTCAAAGACTCTCTCTTTCTCTCTCTTTCTCTGTCTCTCTCTCTGTCTCTCGCTCTCTCTCTCTCTCTCTTTCGCTCTCTCTCTCTCCCTTTCTCCCTTTCCATTGTCTACTGTGGCTCTCTATATTTGCTCCCATCTGCTGAAGGAGGAAGCTTCTCAGATGATGGCTAAATAAGGCCATTGACCTATAAGTAGAGCAGAATATTATTAAGAATCATTTTATTCTTATTTTTAAATTTATTTGTTGAAAACAGTGGCACTTGTTTTTACCATAGGTCTCTAGGTTAAAATCTGTTGCCTCTGGATTATTTTCCCTCTGAAATGGCAGGAGACATATGCTTGAGATGTCACTTTTTCATACCTGGCATTGAAGAAAAATCATGCCCAAATTACTCTTTGTTTTTGAACAGGAGGCACTCTGAGTAACAGAGAACATTGAATTAGATGACTCAAGAACACTCAGCAATGAGGTTCTGTTCTTGTTCTTCTCTCTGCATTTTAAGGTTCTGAAGTCTCACAAATCCATTTTCTCTTAGAAATATTTCTTTTTCATCTCATAATGTACGATTTCAAATGTACTTTATTTTGTCAGTTAACTTTTTAAATGAAAATACTGAGAATGTGCAGAATTGTACTAGTTCCTAAAGGGAGAGACAATGTCAAAAATTCTACTAGTTTTAAAAGGAAGAGTCTCTTCGATTCAGGAAAGTTTAAAATTGAGCTGGCTTTAATCATCACATAACAATATTGAGTAGCAAAGTCATACTAAAAGCTTGAACAGAGAAAAACAGTTTTCCCACCTTAAAATTATTATACGCCATAGAAACTGATGTCTTCAAAATAAGTTAATAAATGCCATACCTGTACAAATCAGTATCGATGTTTTTATTCTTTGCTTTTAGTTTTATAAGTGTAAGTTTTTATCTGTGTCCATATTTGTATGTGTATCTGTTATGTGGTATGAGACATACATATCTGTATATATGAAGGATGGACAGTATTTCTTCTTATACACGTGAACTTAGCCAAAAGAGGGTACTTATTATGACTATCTATGACACCAAATTTCATTCCTTTGTGCCAAAGTCTCTACTAATCCTTGAACTCATTGTTGTTGATTAGAAATCTGGTGAGCCCATTGAATCCATTGGTTTTAATTTCATGATAATTGGATTAAACATGGAGTGATATGGCTTGCTTTTGACATGGGCTCTGAGAATCCAAACTCATATCATAATTAGCAACTGTTCTTACCTATTGAACAATCTCTTCAGCACTGTAAGTATAATATTTTAATAGTTATCAGAAACCACTTTAGATCTTCTGCACATTTTCCTGATGGCATTCTTCATTTCCTTATTCCTGAAAGTGTAAACCATAGGATTGAGCAGTGGTGTCACAACATTGACAAATATAGCCACATATTTTTCATATGGGAATGGCGATGTAGTTCGTGCATATATTAATAGACATGGAACAAAGAACAAAACAACAACTGTAATATGGGATCCACAAGTGGAGAGAGCTTTAAGTCGTCCTTCAGAACTATGGGCTCTCAGAGAGAACAAGATGACACCATACGAGACAAGCAGCAAGGAGAAGATAATGATGCAGATAGAGCCACTGTTTGCAAAGACCAAAATGACAAAAATGTGTGTATCAGTGCAGGCAAGCTTGAGTAATGGGAATAAGTCACAAATATAATTATCAATAACATTGGGTCCACAGAATGGTAGTTGCAAAGTAAAAATAATTTGTATAATAGAATGTAAGAATCCCCCTGTCCAGGCTACCCCCACCAAAACACCACAGAGTCTCCAGGTCATGATGGATGAGTAGTGAAGGGGTTTGCAAATGGCCACAAAGCGGTCATAGGCCATAGCTGCCAGGACAATGACCTCCGCACCAGTGAAGAAGTGGAAAGCAAACAGTTGTGTCATACAGCCTTCAAAGGAGATGGTTTTCCTCTCATAGAAGAAATCTAAAATAAGCTTGGGTGTGACAACAGTAGAAGTGCAAGTATCCAGTAAGGACAGGAATATCAAGAAGAAGTACATGGGAGAACCCAGCAATGCAGGGCTGTAGATGATCGTTGCTATGATCATCATGTTGCCCCCAATTGTTGTTAGGTACACCAACAGAAAGACAGCAAACAATATCTTCTCAACTTTGGGATTCTGAGAAAGCCCCAAGAGTATGAACTCATTGACAATGCTCTGGTTTTCCATGATTCTCAAAACAAAGATGGAAGCAAAATATGTTCACGTAAAAATCTGTAATAATGATTAAAAAAATGTCATATAAGCTTATTATATGTCAACCAACAATCATTGATTTTTTAAGCAGAATATTAAAAATTAAAGAGTATAGTACTGTGATACAGAATTGAGACATAAAATGGTTGATTACTTAAAATTAATTACACTTTGGTTTTAATGACTAAAAAAATCTAAAAGTATCTCCTCTAACTTAGGTTAGAGGATAGAAATAGTTCACTTTTGTAGTGACCATTTTTATTACTTTTTATTGATGTGAAATATTAGAAGATAACTTGAAATTACATTGTACATGTGAACAAAGTACTATAACTTATTCATTGTATCAGACATTCGAATGAGATGATGCAGGATTGTGGAGACTGCTGTGACTGATTGAAGCATTGCCTAGTCATCCAATAGGAAATAAAAGGCAAATTGCTATAAGGTGCTCCTAATATTATGTTCATATTTTAAATTTCTTTGAAAGTACAACATAGATTGTAACTTTAAATAAATTAATTTATTCTTTGTAATGAAGAAATAGCTATGATTTGGGTCAGCATTACAAATCAAATGAACATATGTTAAGTCATCATTTAAAAACATGAACAAAAGTTTATGAAATTTATGCTGTTGTCATGGCATCATGGTGAGATTGCTGAAAAATTAAATGACTTAAGACTCAACCTCACATGCAATGTAAGAGGAAGGGGGGCTATTATTCATTTCTGTAAAAATTATAATAAAAATGTAAGGTACAGAAAACTTATTAATTCATGAATATAAGAGACAGAGGCTTCCATACCAACAGGACTTCATTGAATCAGAAAGTATGAAGGATTTTTTTTTTTTTTTTTAGTGAGGCTTTTATTTCACTGTTGTTCTATCTAGTCTCCTCTCTATAAACATTAAAGCATCTTTTTATGTTTTCTGTGTTTGAATGAAGTCTATTCAAACATAAAGAGTAAATGCTGTATAGTAGAGGATTGCAAAGTCGATCATCAATAGGAGGAGAGGCCCATGGCCCTGTGAACATTCTGTGCCCCAGTGTAGTGGAATGCCAGGGCCAATAAGTGGGAGAGGGAGGGATGGCAAGCATGGGGAGAGGGAAGGCAACAGGGGTTTGTTCTCGTTTTTGTTTGTTTGTTTGTTTGTTTGTGTGGTTTTTGGAGGGGAAACTGGGAAAGGAGAAATCATATGACATGTAAATAAAGAAAATATCTAATAAAAAATAAAATAAAATAAAAAAGAGTAAATGCTGATTCAGAAGATGATAGACCACATATGAAAATTTTTGTCAACACACAGCTGAAGAGATATAACTTGTTGAGTATAATTTAGACTCATTTTTTATGGCCACATCTACCCTAATCTTTTATTGGTCATTTATTTTCAGAATCATCACAATAAGAAAATGATGTCAAGCTTAAACTGTCATTCATGACTCAGTCAGATTAAATCTCTCTTAAAACAATCAAGGCTCAACTGGATTACTAATTGGCATTTACTTATACAAAGTTTTAAATTGTTTAAGAAAATATTATTCTATAAGGCATAATATAATACATGATTTAATTTTATATTAAATTACCATAAAGAATATTCATAAATAGCTTCTATCCTCACCTCTAAGTGTTATGTGGAGGGGTAAATGGAAAATGTTAAAATGTCATTCATAATAACATTTCCTTACCATAGTAAAAGTAATCTACTAGTTTGAATACTCAGCTACCTTACCTGTAGACAGCTGTTCCATAAACACGACAAAAGTAGTATTGCTCACTATCATCTGTAATTTGAAATTTGTATCCATCTGCAATCTAAAGCCAAGGAAAGTACAGTATAAAACTATTCTGTGAGTGATTAGATGAGACAGTGTTCAAAAATAATTGACAAAGAGGTTAATTTACATGCTATAATTCAGGGACAAGGCAGAAAAGTCGGAGTCTTGTAATGAATAAGACAAAGACAGGGCATGCTATACATGCTTAAGTCATCATAATGAAACATGGCATTTCTTACAATGATGATACCTGGAAATAAAAAGGGAAACTGCTCTAGACTCCTGAGATATACATTCAGATACAATTCCTTGTCATTTTCTGTAGCATAGATCAGGTTATATTATAACCCTAAAAATCTATAAGACTTCCATTATAAAAGTTGATTTCAGCAAGAGTGTCGGGTTTGGTGTCTACAGGTGAGATGAATACCTAGATGGGGTGGTCGTTGGATGGTTGTTCCTTCAGTCTCTTCACCATCCAAGAAGTACTTGCAGACAGGAGAAGTACTTGCCTAAGGGCCTAGTATAACTGTCTGTCCCCTGAAATACTCTGCCAGCCCCTGACCAGTATAGATGCAGATACTCACAGCCAATCATTGGACTGAGCCCAGGGAACACAATGGAAGAGTTAGGGGAAGAACTGAAGAGCTGAAGGGGTCTGCAACACCCATAGGAAGAACAACAATATCAACTAACCTGACCAGCCAGAACTCTCAGGGACTAAATCACCAACCAAAGAGTACATATGGAAGGACCCATGGCTCTGGCCACATACGTAGCAGTGGATTGTCTTATCTGGCATTAGTAGTAGTGGAGGCCCTTGGTCCTGTGGTGGCTTGATACCTCAACATAAGGGGAAGCTACACTGGAAAGTCAGGAATAGGGGTAGGGTGACACCATCATAGAGGCAAAGGGGAGATTGAATGAGATAGAGGGGTTAAAGAAAAAATAAAAATGACAGCTTCATGATGGTGGCACATGCCTTTAATCCCAGCACTTAGGCAGAGGAACATGTGAGTTTGAGACCAGCCTGTTCTACAGAGCAAATTCTAGGACAGCTAAGGGTACATAACAAAACCATGTCTCAATCCACTCCCCATAAATGATGAAATAATAAGTGCATGAAAAAGAAATTATATATTAAAAAGAAGATACCCCACAAAGGATGCAGGGCTTAGAAGGTAATTATAGTTTCAAGTCTTGGACTTGTATAGCAAAAGGTCATGAGTGCAATTCTTTATTTTTATTTGCAAAGTAAACTTTTATTTCATTGAATACAGTAGGATAAGCCAGTTTCAATGCACAATAGATTCTAACATTCTTAATTCATAGTGCAGTGTGTTTACCCCAATATCCTCACACAGACATTTCTGTTAAAAAAACATTTTCAAATACCCACTTTTTAGTAGGTGCTTCTAAAATATGAAGAGAAGTAAATATGATTTCTATAAATTATATCTATGTATAAAATTAACTTATGTTCTATTAAGGATGCTTGGGAGTTCTTAACTAATGACACCATCATTTCTGTATTAAAATGTTTCTAAAATATGTTATGACATCCAGAATGGAAGATACAGTATAATCAGATTTATGATCATAAAGTTTATGATATTATCATTTAGAAGTTAATTGGCTTAAAAATAAGGAGTAATCTGAATTGAGTTATTTAACTTATAAAGGGATAATAATTGAAACACTGTCTAAACATAATTAAAATTTGCTGTGTGATTGATGCAATTGTGTACCTGTATATTTCATCGTATTGCCAAGCATATACATGGCAAAACATTGTGCACATACCTAATGAAACTGAGGGAGCGATATCCTAGAATATTCTATACATTTTTGTCTGTGCTATTCAAAATTAAGACTACCTAAAACTGTTAAAAAAATTTTAAATAACTACTTTCTCTTTGAGTGCTTCAGAGAGAAGTAAATATGATTAACATAAACTGTATACATGTATGAAATTATCTAAAAATGAGCAAAATATACTTTAAAATAGGTATTCAATAATTTGGCATGTAATAGTCATATGCAGTTGAAACTTCTATGATACCTCAAAGACTTTGGGCAAAGAATGATACATGAGAGTTCTGTATTTTAGAAGAGCTGAAAAGTCAGCTGTAGCATGGCCTGGAAACTGATCCATCATGTAGCTTTCAATGACATTAATTTACTGATCGTTATGCTTTGCCTCTAAGTACTGAGATTACAAGCCCCTGATGCCTCATGCAGACCAATCAATAATATTTGTAAGCATATTTTATCAAAAGGAACATGAGACTATTAATGTCAGCATTATTTTAATCAATGCTTGCATATCCAAAGTGTGATGAAACATTAATCCACCAAAAGAAAAAGTCTTTTTATAATCTTACCTTATATTCATATGACCATTTAGAACACATATTACAATAATTTCATCCCCCGAAGCATGTTTTCAATTTTTAAACAGGACTCCATACCCAAAATTGTATTCTAAAAATTAGATGAGAAAATATTATAGTAGAATTTAATATGGTCTCTAAAATGCTGAAAAATTAAAGAAGGCAAACATTTGTAAGAGTTATGGTATGCAAATAAGACTGTTACAAATTACTATCACATGACTGTATAAATAAAGCTAATTATAGGGCAGTAAAGATGAAGTATTTTAAAAGTTTAAGAGGGAAAGTAAAATGAAAATGAAACATTCATTTATAGATGCATTAAATATATTCTACAAGATATATTTAAGGTAACAAAATGGTAGATTTTATTTGTAGTAAATATTTTAATCAAAATCTTTAAAATTAAACTTATGATTATACCTACAAAATTAAACTACAATTTGAAACTTGAAGATCACATACAAGATTAACTAAAAGTGGACCAAATGAGCTAACACAACAGGCTATCTTATAATAACCATTTTAATCTATTGTTGCCTTTCCATGAATAATTATACTGCGGATTCATACTTTCTCACTTACAATACTCTTTGATATCAATTCCATACTCTCATGTAGGGATCAATTCATTTTCTCCATAGTTCTGATATACTTTATGACTTTCTTTACTCTAAGAGTCATGCACTTCAGGATTCTTATCTGTTTCTGATCTGGTTCAGGGGTCCTTCACTGCAGAAACTGTGACCACCAAACCATTACCTGAGCAGTGACCAAGGGGAGTGTGTCTCTCTAGTTCTACCATTCATATCATGTACAGTTTCCTTTACATTCAAAGCTTTAGACCCAACTTATCCACATATATTAGAACATCTTTGCTATCTATGTAGTGTAGTTATCATACAAAATCATCTGAGGGATGAATAGAATGGTTATCATTATAAAATGTTGGTTTAAAATCTATACCAACAAAATACTGTTATTATGAATGGTGAAATAGTATTTCAAATTGTCTCATATCTTTACCTCTGTGAACACATCTCAATTACTATCTGAGAATCTTATTTTTCAATAAGTGGAACATTTCTTGTGTATGTTTGTGGCTAAGCAAGTTCCTTCCTATGGCTCTAGGAAATCTATTCTCTTCACATTCCTAATCATTTTTGTTTCTTCTCAATATTGCTCTTTAATTTCCCTAAATGTATAAACTTTACTTCTCTTACTAGTTCTTAAGTGTAAAGGAAGTAAGTATGCTGTTTCTTTTCATATTTCTCCTAATGAATTTCTGAAGCTCTTCTTAGATGTCTTGGGGATGTATTTCATTTTAACAGCAAGATGAAGCCACATCTACCAGCACTGGAGCAGTTCAGAGCTTTAGCTGTTTAGATTTCCCGATCAGTTCTGAGTTTAAACCTAATGCTTATGAGAAATTAAGTGGAAGTTGTTAAACAGAAGACTTTACTTTGTGACTTTCCATAATTTATATTAGTGACATTTCCTGTATCATGTTAACAGTATTTGTGGAAGTAGACACTTTTAATTTACTATCAGCACATCTGTAATGCACTTCAGCTTATCACTCCCCTGTGTCACATGTTTATCACACATGTTCAAAGCTTTCAATCCAACCATCAAAACGCAGTTATCTGAGCTCCATGGCCACTTGATTATTTATTCGTTGTAAGGAATTCTTCTTATATTTCCTAATGTATCATTTTATTAACATAAACGATTGGTCACAAAATCTTTATTAAGGAAAGGAACATAAGTTCTTAGGTTTTTGTTTCTTCAAAAACAAGTAATTATGAAGCAAATAGACAATGATTGTATTAAGCACAGCTTACTTACCACAGTGCCCAATTATTAAATCACTATATCACAAATTAAAAATCATTTCTAAAAATTTATAATGTGCCTCCTATATCTCACCAAGTATCACTTCTGTGAAAATCTGAGGATATCCATTCTTTCCGATCAGTATTGACGAAGATTCTGTGCTTGTCTCCATCTGTTCCTCCCACATCTGAGGGAAATAGGAAGGCAGCTCTGACGGCGACAGTGGAGGATTTTATCTCTGCTTCTCAGGTGCTCAGTTCATCATGGTTGTTGAATGAAACATAAATTCCCCCCTTACTGCATCTGAAATTTGAAGACGTTTCCCTGAGACATCCTGAGTCTATGAGATGAGTTTTTAGTCTCCTAGGATTTGTAAAGTCCCACCTCCCACATGAAATACCAAGATACAGTTCTATACTTTTTTTTTTAACTTTTTTACATCTTTGTCTGTTGAGAGCTAATCAAGCCCTGAGTTAGTGAAATCTTGTAAGGATGTGTACATTTGACATAGGTACGACCATGCAGAAGTTTCTAAGGCATACTATCGATGGGATCTTGGTAAAGCCTTCTCATACTAGTTCAGAAAGGCAAAAACGTTCCAAGTACAAGTGTTTATCAGTTTATACAATATCTAGGAACTATGGTTTTATCCTCTCTGATTTTTACAGCCTAAGAGTGCTCATCTACAGAGACCTCCTACAGAGATTAGCTAATCCTCCTCCACTTTGCACTGTATATAACAAATACTCTTACGTTTTGAGGTTAAGTGGTGGTAGTAATTTCAGCTTCATCAGAGTAAACATCCCACCTGGTCCTAGTTTTTCTGGATGTATATGCACGTCTGTCTTTTCTTCATTCCTTTGCTGCCCTTAGACAGGGTTCTAGGACTCAAGCCACATGCACTACATGCATCTAAAATTATGTTGTTTCTTTTTTATGAGAATTTTTTATTTGTTAATACATTTTCCTATTACTAGTTTGAAGAATAGTAACTATTTTATATTGCATGGCATACAATTTTTCTGTGCAGAATTGGGACAAAGTGCTTTTGTCAGAAATAATATACCAGTTAATCTATAAGGAAATATACACCATTTTATGAAACAAAATCAGAAGAGTATTTATTAAAGAAGTATGTTGTATATAAGTATATGTGGTATATATTAATAGGAGTGTCAATTATTTCCTCTAAGAATATTTTTTACATTTTACTTAGTTTTATAATTTTATACATTCATATAATGTATTATAATCACATTGTCTACCCATACTTTTTTCTTCTTCTTGCAATCTTCAGGATCTTAGTATTATTAGCACTTGTGTTTCTACTGTATGCCTGTCTTTTTATTGACTACTGGACTTAAAGGCAGTTTCTTCCACAAGCACAGAAAAGGAGGTTTTTCACTGGACTACAGGCAAGTTACCTTTACTCAGACTTATCTCTAATAGGTAAGAACTCACAAAGAAAAAATTAGTTGTCTTCAATTCAGTTTCACTAGTATACAAACCACAATTAAGTCCAGGACCCTTGTCCAGAAGTATATGTCCAATACACATGAACTGAAAATATTTTTGGAGGTTTTCTCTTTATAGAATTTCTGTATATACAAATGTGTGTAGGTGTGTGTGTGTGTGTGTGTGTGTGTCTGTATGTGTGTCTGTGTGTGTGTCTATGTGTGTTTGTCTACCTGTGTGTATCTGTGTCTGTATGAGTTTCTTGTGACTTTTCTTTTTTTGCTTTTATTTATTATTTAAAACACACTAATAAATAAGCCAATGTATAAAGAAATGCTTACAACTGTATGGCTAAAATAACAATTTTTCTTTAGTCACCATAAAATCTTTATTTTACATTTGTTGAGTATCAGAGAAGGTGAACTGACATTTCTGAAGACAAATTGCTGATAGTGGTGGCAATAAATTTTATTTTCAGACCAATATTCTAATAGAGCAAAAATGCTTTACCTCCATGAGATTTCAACTTGCATAAAAGCACAAACCCTTGTCAGATAATCTTTGCTAGTAATTTAATAAATTCTTGGTAATCACACTTGTATCACATGCCAATTTCTAGGTCTCTTGTATGAGTTTGTCTGTTCATGTAAAATCCTAACTACTATTAACTTTTCTCTTAATAAATTTTAATATATTAATATATATGACACCTATTAGCTTCAAGTGTTCAATTTGTTTGAATTCTATAATTTAAAAAAGATTTTCTGTCATTAATGTTCTTACCTTATATAGTACAAACAGTATGTTACAGAAAATACTTAATTACATAATAAACTTATACAAGAATTGCTTTTATGGAAGAGGTGGTTACTGAAGGATGGCTAACAATTTGAGACTGTTGAAATTCAGAACATAGGACATAGATACATTTTGCTCAGCTGGCCAAACATCCTTCCAAAACTCTGGCTTCTTAGTGAATTTTAGTCAAATTTAAATATATGATCCCATGTATAAAACCACCTTGTACAATAAAATATTGTTTAGTGCTGTTTTAATAAATTGTATAAATTAGCCGAATTTGGTAGATTGATGTCAATGAAATTCTTTGCTACTATCAAATACTACATGTATAAATTACCTAATAGCACTTTCAGTTTGAGGAAAACATAATTTTTATCATTGTTGATTATTTTAAAAAATAATCAATTATCATAATCAATGATATTTACTGATTATTTTCTTTTTTTCCTTTTATAACTTTTTTATTAGATTTTTCTTTAATACAATATCTCCTTTCCCAGGTTCCCCTCCAAAATAAAAAATAAAAATAAAATAAAATAAGGAAAAAAAAAACCTAAACAATCCCCTGTTTCCACCACCTCCCCCTGCTCACCACCCCACCCTCTCCCACTTCCTGGCCCTGGTATTCCCCTACACTGGGGCATAGAAACTTCACAGCGCCAAAGTCCTCTCCTCTCATTGATGACAGACTTGGCCATCCTCTGCTATACACATGCTGCTGGAGTCATGAGTCCCCCCATCTGAAGAAGGAAATTGAAGAAGATCTCAGAAGGTGAAAAGATCTCCCATGCTCATGGATTGGCAGGATTAATATAGTAAAAATGGCCATCTTGCCAAAAGCAATCTATAGATTCAATGCAATCCCCATCAAAATTCCAACTCAATTCTTCACAGAATTGAGCAGAAAGAGCAACTTGCAAATTCATCTGGAATAACAAAAAACCCAGGATAGCCAAAACTATTCTCAACAATAAAAGAATCTCTGGTGGAATCATCATCCCTGACTTTAAACTGTACTACAAAGCAATTGTGATAAAAATTGCATGGTATTGGTACAGTGACAGGCAGGTAGATAGATCAATGGAATAGAATTGAAGACCCAGAAATGAACTCACAAACCTATGGCCACTTGATCTTTGACAAAGGAGCTAAAATCATCCAGTGGAAAAAAAGACAGCATTTTCAACAAATGGTGCTGGTTCAACTGGCAGTTAGCATGTAGAAGAAGGCAAATTGATCCATTCTTATCTCCTTGTACAAAGCTCAAGTCCAAGTGGATCCAGGACCTCCACATAAAACCAGATACACTCAAACTAATAGAAAAGAATGTGGGGGAAGAGCCTCGAGCACATATGCACAAGGGAAAATTTCCTGAACAGAACACCAACAGCTTATGCTCTAAGATCAAGAATTGACAAATGAGACTTCGTAAATTGCAAAGCTTCTGTAAGGCAAAAGACACTGTCAAAAGGACAAAACTGCAACCAACAAATTGAGAAGAGATCTTTACCAATCCTATATCTGATAAAGGGCTAATATCCAATATATACAAAGAACTCAAAAAGTTAGACTCCAGAGAAACAAATAATCCTATTAAGAAATGGGATACATAGCTAAACAAAGAATTCTCAACTGAAGAATACTGATTGGCTGTGAAGCACCTAAAGAAATGTTCATCATCCTAAGCCATCAGGAAAATGCAAATCAAAACAACCCTGAGATTCCACCTCACACCAGTCAGAATGGCTAGAATAAAAAATTCAGGTGACAGCAGATGCTGGCGAGGTTGTGGAGAAAGGGGAACACTCCTTCATTGCTGGTGGGATTGAAGGCTGGTACAACCACTCTGCAAATCAGTTTTGTGCTTCCTCCGGAAATTGGACATAGTAGTACCAGAGGTCGCAGCTATTCCACTCCTGGGAATATACCCAGAAAATGATCCAACATGTAATAAGGACACTTGCTCCAGTATGTTTATAGCAGCCTTATTTATAATAGCCAGAAACTGGAAACAACCCAGATGTCCCTCAACAGAGGAATGGATACAGAAATGGAGTACTACTCAGATATTAAAAACAATAACTTTATGAAACTCTTGGGGAAATGGATGGACCTGGAGAATATCTTCCTGAGTGAGGTAACCCAATCACAAAAGAAGACACATGGTATGCATTCTCTGATAAGTGGATATTAGCCTAGAAGATCGGAATATACAAAATGCAGTCCACAAACCACAAGAAACTCAAGAAGAAGGAAGACCAAAGTGT
>JADRCD010233599.1:28249-50089 GCA_019843815.1 Montemys delectorum | reverse complement strand
GTGTGTGTGTGTGTGTGTGTGTGTGTGTTCACATGCCTGTGTTCCATGTTGTAATTCTGGAGGTCAGAAGACAACTTGCTAGAGTTGGTTCTCTCCTTCTACAATTCAAGTACCAGGGATCAAATTCAAGTGACTAGGCTTGTTGGCCAGCACCTTTATCTGCTGAGCTATCTTGAAGGTCCTCAAAGTATTTTTTATTAACACCAAAAAGTAGGAATATATATATATACATATATATATATATATGTTGTATATGTTAAACAATATAAATCAAACAATAAGGTAATGAATAATAACTGAAATTGGCACAGTTATCTGAAAGAAAAAATATGTTGTCAGTGAAAAAGCATCCATGAAAACGAAACTTCATAAAGCATTAAAAGAAAATATAGGCTGAAAGAGCTTGCATATAATTTAATCCTACTTTTGTAAAACCTTATACATACTGAGATGTTAGTAGAGATTATTGGTCTATAATAAGATTGTGGGGTTTTTTTAATTCCTTGTGTATATTTTTCTGAATTTTTATATTTGTATAAAATAGATACTATGATGTTTATAATTACAAGAGAGTAAAAGAAACTTTAAAAAACTAATTTTGTTTAAATACTATATGGGAGAGGGGAAGTATACATGTATATGTGTGTAGATGTCTGTGCCTGTGCATGTATGTGCTAAAATCAGAGGACATTAGGTGTCCTATTCTATCTCTCTCCACCTTACTCCTATGAGGTAGGATCTCTTTTGAAACTGGTGCTAGGCTATAAGCTGGCAAGCCCCAGCAAGCCTCTTACCTCTCCCCCCAACAGTGCTAGGATTACAGGTAGAAATCCAGCCACACCCAAACCTTGTTTCAAAGTAAAAAGTGAGGACTAACACCTAAGTTGTCCTCTGACCTCCACACATATGTCTGGCATATGCATGCCCTTACCCACACACATGTATGTGTACACATATGTGCACATACATCATATCCTGTAAACTTCTTTAAAATGCAGGAAAATCAAACTTAAGCTTGTAGGAATGATCCCAAATGTCATACTAGGAAATACTCATTGGGTTAGTGATCCTCTTGGTTTATAGGAGGTGGGAAAGAGAGGGGTCCTCCAGCCCAAAGCAGAAGGAAGTAGCTCTGAAGTGCAGAGTGGTGATGATGCATAGACCTAGCAACTCAGGAGACTGAGGTAGAAAGATCACTTGACCCCAGGAGTTCAAGACAAGCCTGCACAATGCAATGAGTCTCCACCCTCCCTGCGCAAAGTGTTAATCAGTTCTTTCTCCTGTCCCATGAGGAAGCTGGTCCTGAAGCTTAGTTACAGACCATGGGTGAAGCTTGAGGTAGAAGCCTTGGGTAAGAAAAGTTCTCCCCACTCTGAGTTCATGAATACAAGTAGATTTAAAGAAACAGCACGTCACTGGGAATCATTAAGTAAAATGGAATTTCACTCTGGCAGTTGGCTTTCTTAAAGTCCTGCCATAACCTATTTAACACTTAATATTCCTTTGGAGAGTTGCAACAGTGTCTCTTAGGCATCCCAGGTTGACTTTCAACATAAGAACTTCCTGCCTCACACTGTGAGTGCTGGGATTGCAGCTGTGCCCCACCATGCACGGCCCTCCTTAATATTCCATGGAGACTAATAATAATTATGCTTAGTGTACTCTAATGAAGATTTGTTTCCTTCCTACCCTACTCCCCTCCCCTTGGAACTGAATTAAATTGGGGAAAGTTCTCTCAGTTGTCCTTGCCCGAGGGAAGTGTGGCCATTCCATTTAGTTTTTAACTATGGGGGATTAAATCAGAGGTCTCATCTATTCGGGACAAGTGCTCTACCACTCAGCTGTATCCCCAAAACCTGGCTATTCAGACCCAATGCTTTGCACTCTGAGCCCTGCTACTGCAAACCTACCAAGGCCACACAACCCTTAAAAGAATTCTGCTCACAAACAAAAGAATCAGAAGTGACAAAAAAAAAAAAAAAAAAAAAAGTGCTCTGGGGATCTGCACTCTGCCAGGACACCTCTATGAGTACAAAACTCATATTTCACATTTGATCTTCATGACCCTGCTGGACCTACACCATTATCCCTGTCTGGAAGATGACAGTGAGCATTAAATGGCTTCTTCTTCGGTAACTCAGAGAATGTAAGACGTCTTCTCCCATAACCTCCTTGCTCTTCCTGCAGCCTAAGCACCCTGGCTTCCTGGTCTCTGACAGGGACTCTCAGCTGTAAGCTAGCAAGGATTCAGCTTCTCACCTAAAAGCAAAGATACAGTCAGTAGAGCTTTGGGGTAACTTAGGGACCAACCGGCATTTGAACAGCACGTGCGAACTGAGTTGACTCTGAGGAGTGAGACCACAGATGACTTCTTTGAGACAAGAGAGACTTGGGCTCTTAAGAGTTGTCCAGATGAACAAAATCAAGAACAGGACCAAAACTTACCAGAGATGGAACCCAGATAGGATCCTGGAGGTTCATAAAGAAGGACGACAATAAATGTTATACAACCATACCCTAGACAGACTTGTAAAATCAAGACTACCTTACTTCATCGAGCTTCCCTTTATTGTACCTCACAGATATGCCAACTCCACATCATGAAAGCCCATGGGCACCAGGTTTTCTACCAGCTCAGATAACCCTTAGCATTTTTTAGCAGTAAAGTATTTTTTTAATTAAGGTGTCCGCTTTCTTAGACATGACGTTGTTATACACTTAACAAACTACAGTGCAGTGTAAACATAACTTTTATATCCACTGGGAAATCAAAAACTTTGTGTGAGTCACTTTCTTTCGACATTCATTTTATTGCAGCAGTTTGGAACCCAACCTGCTATCTCTCTGAGGGACACCAACACTCACAGTCTAGAATTTTATTGCCTCTTGGGGGAAGAAAAGATAAAGTCAAACATAAGTTTAGGAAGAGAACAAAGCAACAGTGGCCTTTGTGTGTCGGGGGCGGGGTCTCCTTTTCAAACGCTTGGAAGACAGGATTCCCCTCTGATGTGTTACCAACCTACACCAGTTTTCAGCAAAGGAACGTGAAGACAAGACTGAGCCGTCGCGTTGTCTGTGTGTAGCGGTGCAGAATAGGCGACTCAGCAGTAGAGCAAAGCTACATTTCCATCTTGGCCCACCACTGACCAGCCACGTGTTTGCATTTCAACGGGTGATGACGGGCTTCCTCGAACCTCACGCCACGTACAGAGCCACTGAAGTACAAACTCCCCACGGGAGACTGGGAGACTGCACCCCTAAGCAGACTGAAGAGTGATAATGAACATCTTAACGTCTGAAAGTCTAGCTTCTCCCCTTCTGAAGGAGCACAGGGCCAGCCCACTGGGCCTTCTGGGTATAAAGAGGTCTGTGTGCTTGCAGCTCAAGTTGTAGAACAACTCCATTAGCTGTGACCCTTCTAACAGCATAATTGCCATGTATACATGTCAGTGTACAGGCTTGATCCTTGCTCAGCCTGCAAATGGGCTACCCTTCTTCAGCTAGAGGTGGTTTCTCTACCACCCCATGCCTGTAATTCCACAGTGAAGGCTTCAGGAGAACCCATATCTCCCCTAGTCCTTCCTTACTTGACTAGCCTCCCCAAAAGACTCTAACATTGCCAACTTCCACATGGTACAACCAGCACTACTACTACACAGGATGGGAGATGTGACTTCACGTGCAGGAAGAAGTATACCCTGCTCTCCAGTTGTCTCTTCTGGGATCCTGGTACAAAGCCCACAATCTCACCATCCTGGTCCCAAAACCCTGATGTCATACAAGCCACTTACCCTATCCACAAATCTTGACCCAACAGGCTAATCCTGCCCTTCCTCTGTAATTGACAAGGTCTCCATCACCTCATGAAGTTACCCTTGATGGAGTCCTCCCCATCCTGAGATTATCCTGGGCACCAGCATCTATCTGATGTGGGTGCCACCTGGGTTCATTCAGTTGCTCTGCCTGCCTCCCTGGCACCATGCCCATACGTGCCACCCCTCAGTTCTGTTTACTAACTCAGTGACAACAAACTAGTGACATCAGCAGAGAGGGCAGTCCAGGGTTTTCCAAGTTCTCTGGGAAGGAACACAGCCAATGCTTCAGTTGTCTGTATTCACTCCAACTGAATTGCTTTACCTCCACATTGAACACGTAAGCTTTAGCAGGAGAAAATATCCCATCTTTAAGTTACGGTTCCATGAGAAGTCAGTACCAGAGACTTCATGGGATCCCTGTCTGTCACTGTCTGAGAGTCTAAGATAGTATCTAGGTACAGATAACAACCATGTGGAAAAGTACAAATGTCTATGCTCTTGGCCTCTGAGGACAGACAGCTCTGAAGAAGTCATGCTATCCTGAGCATTGCCTACGGGTACTTCCTCAAGTATGGTGTCTGTTGTCAAGGCTGCATGAACCGAGATCTTGGAGAAAGCCTACCCACAGGCACTTGCACAGAGGGATCCAAATGGCCATGGTAGTTAGAAAGACTGTTGTATTCCAGCTGTTGTCCTCTAAACGTTAGCATGCCTCAGGCTGACTCCCACCTCTAGCTAAGGAGGAAAAAGATCAAATAAACCTTGAAAGCATACAGTTAAATTTACCTCTCAAGTCACCACTCTTCTGAAGCTGCATGCCATGGGGCTTGGACAAGTCCAGTATTCCCCAGAGGAGGGAACTAGACAATGACTTTGGGGAGCCACTTCCAGGCTTCATTTCTCTAAACCCTGTGAGAGGCTGATTTTTTTTTTTTTAACTAAAGCCCAGCTCCAACAATAGAATTCAGGATAATGGTTGGCTATTTCCACTTGCAGTGGGCTGGCAGCTGGCTTTCTGTGATGTTGATCCAGCTCAGGTATTTGAGAAGAATTCACAAAAGTGAGCCAGCGAGGACCTTCTTCTGTTCAACTGTCAGCACAGAGGCAGACATCTGCCTCCCTCACCCCCTCCCCCAGTCTTGGGCCATCATCTGCTCTTAGGAGGCAAGATGATGCATTTAGAGGGGACGATCAAGATACTCCGAAAGATATAACACTGGAATAAAGCAAGTACCCCACCAAGCAATCGTGACATACTCCCCTCAAAGACTAGCCTGCCGGTGGGCAGATGCATACCCACACAGCTTCTCAGAAGGCAAGAGATAGGAAGCTTTCAACTTACCCATTCCCTGGCCCTCCTTGCCACCAACCCCACAGACACATTCTGTACGGAGCTGGTGCCCATCAAATGATAAAAAGAAGAAGAAAAACAAAACAAACAACAACAGCAAATTAGGACTTCTAAAGAGCAAAACGTTCACAGATCCAGCGCTTTAGCCTCAGAGATAGCGTATGTGGAAGAGAAACAGAATAGGGTCTTGGGGGTGTGGGACTTTTGCACACTATGTTTTATTTAAAAAGAATGCAACAAAATCAAAAAAAAATCCTTTGTGCTATTATTTCTTAAGCAACCGGGGAGCCAAACAAAGCTAGCTCTAATTAGCCCAACTTTCTCGTGGCAGTGATAAAGACCGCAATTGCTTCCTTTGTCAACATCCTGGGTGTTTCTGCTAAACATCGAAGTGTCATTGGAGAGAGAACAAACTGTAAAAATCAGCAGCCAGGTCAAGATGCAGGAGACAAAAACAATTCCAAGGAGCATGTTTTGGCAGTGGTCGGAGGCCAGATTTCTCCCTGTAGTCATACAATCTCTTTCTTCCTGTTGCCCACGCTCCTGCCACTTTTCACTGGCCTCCACAGAAGAGCAGATGCCCTCTCTAGAGGCCTACCACCCTAGCTGGATTTAACTTTTCTGAGTAAACAAAGCTCTCAGTAGGAATCTTCCCATGTCTTCCATTCCCTCTCTGATTATATCAAGTGTCTTCCACACCCCACCCAACTGCCAAAGTAAAACTGTCCTCAGAAATGCCCCACACACTTATTAAAATAATTTGAGGCTTCGGGGGGGGGGGGGAACATTTTGTCCAAATACTGTAAACAATTTAAATGACTCCTTGTATACAAATAGTTGATATCAGAAATTGATTTCCAAATGAAGCATACATGAAAGATGGCCATATCAAGCTGTGTCTGGGCACAGCCTGGTGTTCACAGATGCAGCAGCACTTCAGGGCACCTGGAAAGGCAAACTCTCTGCCAGGTCATGCCTGGTTCTATGCACTATGGCATGTAAAAACCGCTGCCCTCAACTCCCTTTGTATCAGGCTAAAAAGCTACCCAGTAGAATCTTCAGGAAGAAAACTCCAGCAAACCCCTGCTTTCCAAGCCACTGGCTTTTCAGAGAAATACTGTAAGTAAATAAGATAGAGAAATGTTGCTGAATGCTTGTTTTTTTAAAAAAAAAAAATCGTGTTCTAAAAGCATTTAATTTTTCTTGGGTAAGCTGAGGCAAGACTTCTAGCACGCAAACCTGCAAAGGTTCTGGTTACTAACCCTCAGCGTGTGACAAGACCCGAAGGTAAAGGCAGGGGAGTGGAAATCTGTGTCTAAAAGTTGTGAGAAAAAACAGGGCTGTGATGTGACCCCGAGTCTTCAAACATGCACGGGTTTCTCCCTGAACGGTGTGAACCCTGAGCGTTATGAACAGCAGTCACACTGGAAAGGATGAACAAAGAGCAGAGGCGCGTGATAAACACCATTAACCAGGGCTCCAGGCAGTGCAGAATAAACCAGCTTGAGATAAATGGGCAGTGAGACCCCAGCACAAACTTTCCAGGCAGCTCAAGAGTGTGACTGCCCGGGACCCGAACAGCCCTGAAGTGAGGCAAAAAGAAAAAAAGAGACCATGATCAGGGGTCCCGGGCTGAGCCCCTCCTCTGCCCTCTCCAACAGTCCTGCCCGTGTCTTTTCTTCCTTGGCTACAAAGGATAAAGGTAACCCAGACCAAGGGGAGACCAATCCAAGCAAAAGTGCTTATTTCTTCTACCAAGGTGACAGCATTGAGCTGATCAAATTAGCACACACGTACAATACCCCCAAACATATATGCCACAAAACACAGCCTTGATGGTGGAGTCTAAGGACACACACACACACACACACACACACACACACACACACACACAGTTTCCTTTACCAAAGCAATAGCTGAAAAGGGAAAAAAAGAAAGAAAGAAAGAAATGTAACTCCTCAAGCCATAGGGAAAGATAAATCATGTCTTTTCCTTAGTCTCAGCGATCAGCTCAGTGTAGCTAAATTAGCAAAACACTCCCTTGGCATTTAAAATCTCTTTCCCTTTCTTTTCCCCTTGCTAAGCAGAGTAGGGGTGAAGTCTAATAAGTCAAAAGACAAAGTGGCTTCAAAACAAAATCGGTTATTTGTAAACAATCCTTGTGGGGGATTTTCCCCTCCTCTCCACACCACCCCAAGAAAAACAGCCCTGCCAGTTATAATAGAAAGCCGAGTAAAGACAAATCAATTAGCTTGCTAATTTCTCCTCCTCTCGTTTATTTAGCGCTGCACTGTATTTGTCGTAATTGACTACAATTATGTTAATTACTAACTCCAGTATAATTACTATATTTATTGTCATTGAGCACGCGATGTACCCACAGCAAAGCTGGCATTTGTCGGGCATCAAGAAAGCAAACTGTCGAGAGGTGATTCTCCGCACACTGGAGGATGTGGCTTTCACAAATGAAAGGGCCAAAGAGATTTCATGCAATGTTAGTTTGAAAGCACTGGTTCATTAAGGATATTAATTTTCTGATAACTACACATTTAAGCGTGACACACTCCGTGCGCAGTATCTACAGGATTTCGCAATTATTAATGCGTGACAGTTTCAAATGCTAAGTGAATCAATTAAACAGCAGCATTCACAATCCCGAGAAGAGATAACTGCTTCATAACTACCTAAGACTACAATTTTCACATGACAAAAAAAAAAGAGCCATTGAGGCGCCTTCAAAACCTGACAGGTCAAGAAAGAAGTTTGAAACAAAAGCACCTTCCAGCCATCATCTCCTCTCTTTACTTGTCAGATCAACTTTGCTGGTGTCTCCCCCAGAAATGCATCACATGCCAGCTGCCACAAGGTGATTTTTCATGTCTTGTCAAAGAAATCTTTTATTCTATTTGCTCTGCATTAACATGTTACATTTATTGATCAAGGGCCTGTTCGGCAGCCGCAGCAGGGCACTGAGCTCCCCATGCCTACGGGGCTTTGATGTCCCAGTGACATTCATGCCCGAATAATGCACATACTAAATGGATTTAATGCAGAAATGTGTTTGGGCCTGACAGTTACATTAATAACAGCCCCTCACACTGATAAATATGCAATTGCTACTATTAAGAGTTACCCAATTATGGGGAAAATATTTCTCTACCTTATAAATAAATCCATCAAGGGGGGAAGGAAAAAGTTTTAACAATGGTGCATTTCCTTAAAAAAAAAAAAAAAAAAACACTTCTCCAGAAGCAGGAGATAGGCTTAACGGGGGCTGGAACCCCCTCTTTCGCTCTCACTTCCAATTGTTTTTAATAAGTCTCAAGAATGGTTGGGGATTTTTTTTTCTTCTAAACCTCTTTTGTTGGACTTCTGTGTTGTGCCCATCTCTTGTTTCTGCATAACCAGAGAAAAAGCAGACACCCTGAAGAATGAAGAACAGAGTTCTGTGTATAGTCAAGAGAGCAGTTTAGGGGGTATGGGGGGGGGGGGGAGTGGTGCACAGCTGATCTCCAGAATGACCGGCCTGGGGGAGGAGCCTTTATTTTTTTCAACTCTAAAGAAAACCTGGGCGTGTGTCTGTATCTCATTGTAAACCCGGAGTGACCTTGCACTACAGCATGGGTAAGGAAGGTCCAAAGGAAAAAAGAAAGCAGCTGGCATGAAAAGTCTCAGCCAAGGAGAATTTGTCGTTATTAAATTCCTACAATTAAACACAGACACCCAAGCAAAAAAGGGATAATGGCTCCCTTTCATCATCTGAGAACGTGGAACAGCTAAAACCACCAACAGCCAGTCCCAGAGGAGATGAAGAAGCGTTTTCAGACAGGCAGTGTATGGGAGTGTGAGCCCATGTGCCAGTGAACACACACACACACACACACACACACACACACACACATCTTATCTCTGACTCAAAAACCAAGGTCCACTGTTCCAGGGCTGGGACGGCAAGGCTGAATAATTCTTCCTGTGACCACCATATTGAGTCTGAGCCAACCTGCACAGCCTAAAGGGAGAAGGACTGCATCCGAGGCTGAGTCCTCTGAGAATTCTTGCTTCTGAGTCCACCTGGACCTCCTAGGGTGCCGCTGTACTAAAGTTCCAAAACTAGAGCTGGTTTTAAAAGGGCAGGAGAAAGAGGAAGGGGAATCAGTGTGGTCCTAGCTGAGGCCTGGGGAGTCTTGAGGATGCACTAGAAACGCTAATAGCTATGGAGTTGCTATTTCTACTGGTTGTTGGGGGATTTAGCAGGGGAAACGAAACTTTTCGACACAGAAAAGCAAAAGTTTAGAGGTCATTAAAAATATTAATGCAAAAAAATAAATAAATAGATAAATAAATAAATAGTTCCAGGTTGTATCATAAGAGCAATTTAGAATAACTACAAAACCAGAGTCAGACCTGGGCACATGTAATCCCAGCTCTCAGATTGTTTTAACCAATCTGAGTGTGGTCTGGGGCAAACATCTGAGCTTCCCGGGGCCTCAGTCACTTTGTGTGTGAGATGTGGGTTCCGATAGTTTCATTTGGAGAATGTAGAGCTCTGGTAGACACATATGGGAAGTGTTCTGCCTAGCCTTGAAAGGGGTGAGGCCTGCATAACATTAGCTGCTATCTGCTAATAAGGGAAGAAACATAACTGCTGGCATCTTTTCCTCAACTCTCTTGGAAAGTACACTAACCACCTCTCAATATTTACTATCTAGTTTGTTTTTACCATGAAGGCTACCTAGGGAGCCAGTCTACAAAAAAAAAAAAAAAAAAAAAAACTGTCTCCAAAGCATCCACGAGTCCTCCGTGGAACATACATTCAGGGGAAGAGATGGTTGGTTCTTTTTCATCCCAGATAAACACTGAGCGAGGCATTTAGCATCCTAGCCTCATGCACTAAACAACGGTACAGCGACCGAGGCCATCACCACAGCAACACACTGCATCCTGCAGCAGCAGCACTCTGTGGTGAAGAACCTGGTGGCCCGGTGACAAGGAAGTATAAAAGAGTTAAAGGCCCTGCCGACCTTCCTACCCTGCCCACCCTCAAAGCACCAAAGCCACCCCGATATAACACAAACGGCAGCATCACTGACACCCTGATGCCCCAAAATCATATCCTGTGAACAGACAGGAGGGCAGAGGGATAGGTAGAGCTATGAGGCCTCAGCTTCCGGGGTGGAAAAACAGTTTCAGCGAAAGTAAAAATTGATGCTTAAAATTCCCCAAATACTACAGGAAATACTGAGGCAAAGCTAGTGTAGTGGAAAGTGCCTCTTCCTGTGAGTTGTGGGCAGCATGGTTGTCCCTGAGAAAATGAAGCTCAGAAGTAACCTGCAGCCTGTCACACCTCTGTCTGACTGCCCACCATTTCCAACCCTGTCTTACTTTCTGTGGCCCAACACTCTACCTTCTGTGGCCAGTGGGTAGAAATCCAGGTAGTCAGGAAGACTCACTGATGCAGTGATAGGAGGAAAGGACCATGGCAACTATCCATGGGCTGACACCTGCCCCTGAGTGCTCCTCCTAGCCTCATGTAGTCAAACTGTTTTCTGTCTCTGCAAGTCATGCCAGAAAGTGTTGGAAGTACAGAAATCAGTGTCTTACAACTGAGTGTTATATATGACCTGTCAGATGGCTGTGCATTTTGACTTTTGATTGTGTTTTTGCTTGGCTTCTGGGGACACCTGAATGGTCAGTAATACTCTGAGAACAAAAACAGTTTCACTGTTCTTCTGTTACTTTTAACCATATTGGTCAGCTTAGAGGGGATGCTGGCTCCAGCCTATGCAGAACAGGACAGTTCCAAAGAATCATAAAAGATTAATTGGTAGCCGGGCAGTGGTGGCGCACACCTTTAATCCCAGCACTTGGGAGGCAGAGGCAAGCGGATTTCTGAATTCGAGGCCAGCCTGGTCTACAGAGTGAGTTCCAAGACATCCAAGGCTACACAGAGAAACCCTGTCTCGAAAAAAACAAAAAACAAAAAACAAAACAAACAAACAAAAGACTAATTGGTAACACCACACTATAGAGAACTCCTAGTCTATCTTGGTTACCTACACCGTCCCATCCAGGGTCATTGTGTGACCCAGGAAAGACCTGGACACCTAGATCTCAGAAACAATTTGTACAAAGCCCTCAACTGTAAAGACACTGTTTAATGAAGACCCGGTGACAAAGGAGCATGCGCTGCGAGCTTATCTCCTAGGGTGTATAGATAGAGAATTTCTTCTCGGGTCTATTCCTAATTGGCAGAAATTCAAGTTATATGACATGAAATGATTTAACCTGCAAAATATTAGGAGCAATTTGAAAACTACATTATTTGTTATAGTTGGGATAGGTTAGGCTACACTGAAATAAAAAATTAGTTTCAAAGTCTCATAACAGATTTCTTACGCACTTCAAGTCTATGGCCTAAAATGATAAGCACATTCATTTATGGTTGAAATCTAAGACTTTTGATATGAGGAGAGGAGTGTGTTGGCTTTCTTAGAATTTCTGCCCAGTGGCCATCCCAAAGGACACAGAGAAATGCAGAAATAGGATGCTGGTAGAGAGGAAACCCTCGTTGCCTTGTGAAGAATCCCAGTGATCACCAAGGAATTCACTGGGTTGAACCTAGCTAGGCTCTAAGCCTTTTTGCTAGCACCCTATCCACTGAACTAGTACAGTAGCCATGCTTCCTGAAGACCTAGCATGTCCTAATCAACTTAGTAGGCATGTTACACGTGGGGCTTAAGTTTAGCACACAGAACAAAGCCAGTTAAACCTAGAGTAAGCAACAGAAGCAGCTCAATCCAGAGTGGTCTAAGCCCAAAGCAATTCACTGCCCATCTCTGCAAGTTAGCTGGCTCAGTTCCGCCCAACTGTGTGTGACATGGACAAAATGGTGTGTGGTCTGTCTGTCTCTGAAGAAGCCATGACAGTGTGCTAAATACCTATTTTGTGGCATGCCGCCGGGCTGCATGAAGAGGGCACAGTCAGTGGCTTTTATCTGGAGCGGCACAACAGGATCCCCCCAGCCCTGGCGAAGTCCATTCCACCTTCCCGACCCAGCAGAAGGAAGGAGAGTGGCAAGCAAGCTGCCATCAGAAATGTTCTTCTAAGCAATTTGCCACCCAGCACATTTATCCTCAGTGCTAAATAAGATGCGACTGCAAATAATTTAATTTTTAAAACGTAAGCTTCCTGTTGCCATAGATCAATTAAACCCTCTCACTTTTATTGCCAGATTGACATGGGCATATTTATCACTGTTTACCACAGGAGCTCTGCTCTGCCTGCTGTGTTCAACAAGCTGAATAGGCACCCCTCTGAAACCATTCGGGGCATTTGGGGAAGCTGAATGGGACCACAAGGGAGGCTCTTTCCTCCTGAAAAAATCGGAAAGGGAAACCTCTCTTTGCCTTGTACAGATCTGGAGCCCAGTGGCTAAGACACGGGGTTCTCTTCTCTAACCCAAAAATTAAAGTAAGACAGGAGGCAGTATTTGGGATCATTTGGACTAATCTGGGAGAACCAGCATTCATAGCTTTTGTAAAGAGACAACCCAGCCAAAGCCGTTCCTTGGAAATTTGTCCAAAGTAACTTATCAGAGCTATGCTCATCAGTGATTATTACAACACTAAGGAATGGTTTAAGATACCATCAAAAGTTGTTATATAAATGCCTACCAGATGGCTAGAAGGTGAAGGTGTTAACCACTAAGAGTGATGAGTTTGAGCCACAGAACTTACACAGTGGAAGGAGAAAATGGACTACTGCAAGTTGCCCTCTGAACAATACACACACACACACACACACACACACACACACACAACATAAAAATATTTTAATTATCATGTGATATTTGTCAAAATAAGAAAAAGTTTCCAACAAAGTCTGAATATATGCATCATTTTAATGGCTCTGAAAAGATGAGGGCTGCCCCACAACCATCATATAATGGAGGTATATAATTGGTAAGACTACCAGTGACGTGAGAGGAAAACTGCCCCCTGCCTACCGTCCTGCATTTTCCAGTATTTCTACGTAGGCTATTAATGATTTTAAGGGGGAAAACTCACAAATAAATTCTAAGTATTTTACATACATCTAGATGTCAGAGTGTGGTTGTTAATGCATGTAATTTCAAGGCCCAGTATGCCACGCCTTCTGACTATTAGTCAATTAATTCTCCACATGCTCCAATCTCATTCCAAGGAAGACAACAGGCCTTGACCCTAAAAAGTATGCTCCAGGAGCTCATCTGAGCCACATTCCTGTAGCTGACCTGGTTCCCATCCATCACAAGAAACAGACCCAGGATGAAGAGGCAGACAACAGGGATCTTTGGGCCTTTTAAGGGAGACAGAGGTTTCATTTGAGTTTCTTCTCTTGCTTCCATTTCCAACATACAACTTGATAAGATGCACAGTGGTTCCAGAGACTTTAATCTCCAGAAAGACTCACTGAAATAATATAACCTGAATCAGGAAGAACTAACCCATTTCTTGGACAACTCAAGTGAGAGGAAGATGGGTTTACTGATAAAGAAGACCACGAGCTGTAATAGGAATGGGAATACACACACCATACCACCAAGCAAAGGTTCAGAACTTTAAAATCTATAATTATCTTTCTGCCAGTATGAATAGGTACTCACAGAAAAATGTACAGAACTCTTTGTATGTGATGTGTGTATATATGCATATACGTACATATGTATGCATGCATACCTGAGTGTATGTTTGCATGCATGCATGTATATATGTATGTGTGTATGCAGGCATACACGGATGCATACATGTATTTTTAAAGAATAATTTTTGAATGCACAGCAAAGGAACAGCAAGCTGGGCAATAACTAGAGTACCACCCACATGTCTTTTTTCATTATGGGGATTAAACTTGGAGTCTCATCCATGCTAGCCTTGCGCTCATCTCCAGCACTCACAGAACTCTTCTCCGAGGGAAATTCACAATGATGAGGGTATGTGCTGAGAGCAATTAACAAAACAACACAGAAGGCTATTCTCGAGTACGTGCCTAAAGACTAATGCCTCCTTTTTAATGTCTTGGCAAGAGTTAAGTCTGAATCTGGCCAGCCTGAGATGCCCTGGAACAGACCAGGCAATTAAGTCATCAAAAAAATGCCCAACAAAAGAAAGTCCAAGATCTCCTGCATTCACTAGTGCATTTGACCAAAGAGAAAAAAATTCATACCAATCCTTGGACTGCCTCAAACAGAAAGAACATAATACTAGCATAAACACAAAGAACACTTGTAAATGCCTTTTACAATGCCAATATTGCCGATATACCACAGCTGGTCAAGAACATCACCACCATCTCTGATAAACTTAATGTTTGAAAATCCTTAATAATATCAGAAAGCAAATTCAACAGCACATTAAAGAGGGTTATATACTGTGGGACAGGATTGGTACAGCATATACAAATCAATAATGTCACAGCCCTTGCCAAAATAACAAGTGATGAAAGTTTCATGGTCACCCCAGATCCAGGAAAAAGCATTCGACAAAATTCCATACCCTTTGATAAGAAATGAGTCAGGTATAGACAGACTGTGCTTCCGTATAGTGAAGACTCCACATCAGCCCCTCTCTGGAAAGCTATCAATGGTTGGTAGCTCCTTGGGGGGCAGTGGTGGAGAGTCATTGTCATCAGTCTTCCATGCTCCAGTGAATAATTCATACTCATGGCCATTTGTGGGCATCCTGGCCAAACTCAATGGGTCACAAAACAAAACCACACAAATAAAAAAGACACGCTACTGAGAGAGGGCACTCATGGAGAAGAGGGGGCTGATGGAGATAGAAGAGGAACAAGAGAGGGTGGGGTGGTAAGTGTGACCAGAACATATCATATACACATACAGAACTGTCAAAAAAAATAAGCTAAGTTTTTAAAGATACAGATTAAGCAGCGAATGATGACTACAAAAAAATCTGAGCTAAGATTCACAGCGGCACATGCCTTTAATCCTAGCCCTCAGGAGGCAGAGGTAGATAGAACTCTGAGTTCAAGGCCAGCCTGGTCTACATAGTGAGTACTATGATAGCCTGAGCTACACAGTGAGAACTTGTCTCAAAAAACAAAACAAATTATAAAATACAAATTAAAGATTTATGTTTATTTTTAATTACATGTGTGAATAGAGGAGCCTGCAGAGGCCAGTAGACAGGATCAGGTCCCCTGGGACTAGAATTACAGCCAGCTGTGCGCCACTTTGGATGGTGAGAACTAAACTCAGCACCTCCTTATGCACAGGACAAGGACACCATTGTCAGTTTTCTAGAGGCCCCAACCAGAACAATTAGGCAAAAAAAAAAAAAAAATAATAATGAGGATCTAAATCAAAAGAATAGAAGGAAAATTGTCTCCAATTGCACACATTATGATCACACACACACACACACACACACATATATACACAGACAGACAGACAGACAGACAGAGAGAAACAGAGAGACAGAAAGAGAGAGAGAGAGAGAGAGAGAGAGAGAGAGAGAGAGAGAGAGAAGCCACAGAGATTCTATCAAAACAAATTCAGTCAAGTCGCCATATATAAAATCAATGTATAAAAGTCAGTTCCATTTCTATACACTAAGAATAATCCAGAGCAGAATGAGTGAGCAGACAATCCCATTTACAACAGAATTGAATGAAGAAATAAAAAACTTAGTGAAAATTTTAACCAAAAAAGTGAAAGATCTACTCAACAAAAACTATAAAACAATCCTGAAAGAAATGTAAAGACAATACAAATAAATGAGCATATAGTCTGTGTCTATTGCCTGGATTGAGTCGCTAAAGGGACATTATACTTAGAATGCAAACCCTAACAAAACGGCAATGTTTTTCACATGACAGTTCCCACTTCCATGACCTGCACCCACTGACACACTCGTTCAAAGGACCAAGGCTCCTCAGACCCACCTCTGGGTTTTCACCAGACATTAATCAGGCAACTACAACCACTGAGCCATAAGGCACTGGGCCCCTAGAGGCCACCCACATGGATAGAATTTGGGACATTATGAAGAACCTCTTGCCTGAGTCCAAGGAGAGGAGCTTTGTAAGGTGTGGACATCTTGGACCCAGTTCACTCCAGATTTTATCCTCTGTCGTCTCTCTGACATTGCGACCACAAAGCACCCTAGATTTCTGTAGGGGTGGCAATTACATTTAGCCACCTTTTGCAGTGACATTGCAAGGTTTAGATCTCCACATGTGCCCAGAAGCTAAGAACCTCTTGGGAGTCAGGGAGTACGTATCAGATTCTTCTCCTATAACCCTCAAGACACCCCTTTTCTGGAGACCACACAGCTCAGTGTAGACGGTGCTGGCTCCTAGGCACTCACTAGGTGACATGAGGCTGACTTACTGAAACTGCCATTCTCCCCTACCTGCTGAGAGCCAGTATCCTGAGTTCTATCCATTCCCCCCAAATTCTTCATTCCCAAGTATCCCCACTCTTTAAAAGAGACAAAGACCCTAAGAACTAGAAGCAGGAACATACCTGGTTCTTGGAATGATGGTTAAGTTTCTAGCAGAGGGCAGGCTGGAACTCAAGAACAGTGCTTAAAGAAGAGCCTAAATGCAGAAGCTCAAGAGCAGGCCAAGCTTGACTCTTGTCCACCTGTCCCACCAATACCTACTGTCCAAACGCCACCAATTTTCCTATGCTAATCCCACATACCAGCATAACACATCACCTTTTAAGAAGATATGAAATGTTGTCTTCCTCTGGACTACCATACAAGATCACACTTAACCTTTGGCGGAGACTCAAACAGACGCTAGAAACCCCCGCACCCTCCCACCCCTGCCACCCACCACCACCACCACCACCACCACTTCACACCAATAGTCATCCTTTGAGAGAGAGCATCCTCATGAATATTTAAAATATCAAAGCTGGAAAAACACAACTGCACACACCCTACCTGTGATTTGATACACCCTATGAGAGGCAGTCACTCTTAAGAAACAAAGGCTAAACACCCCTAAAACATTCACTGGCCCATCTCATTCCTTTCCCCAAAAGGATTCAGACTCATGTACATAGGAGTCCATGGAAAAGGAAAAGAACGAAGTAAAAAGTAAAAGACCCTCCACAGTCATGAGGTGAACCAGGCTCAGACACTCTGATCTTCTTAGGCAGCACTTACTAGAAGACCAGCCCATGATCTCTAAGACCATTTGCAGCAGGGTCTGGCGTGTGGTCCCATCTTTCTCAAGATCCTGTAAAGAGCTGGGACCTTGTGCCTGCTGCCCCAGGGTCCTGGAGGGAACAGGATGACCCAGGCCTAGCCAGCATCTCTCGAAGTTTACATACCTCAGGAGGTTGAAGCTCAGGTCAAGCCTCTTTGCAAAATGTCCAAAGTCCCGGCCCAGGTACTCTGGAATTTCTCTGCAGTACTGGCCTACGTAGGACACCTGCAAATTCAATGGAACAAAAATGGAAATTACTCAACTACTCAAAATCCAGGGCCATCAGTCCCATGGTTGCTTCATGAACCTTAAAAGCTGGCTCTTCTACACAAAATGTCTAAACTGTACCTATTTCCCCCACTTTGGGAGACTCTGTCAACAGCTCTCTGTTCCTGGCACAGTTAGCTTGATGAAGATATAGTGTGGCACAATAGAAATTAGATTAAAGCTGGATAAGGTACAGGTGACCAAACAAGCCCAAGTTCAGAACGTATGAGAACCACCTTCGACCCACCCACCCTGACCTTTGTGATGGCTGCCCATTTGGCTCTCCTTCTCCCTTTCCCAACCACCCCCATATTCATTCGTCCTCACAGAAAACAGAAGACAGGGTGGCTGCTCTCCAAAATAGGCCTCAGCCTTTTTCTCCAGCTTCAGAAGCAATCCCTATAGTCACCGTGAAAAGTGATCCTTCCACCCTCTGACCCTGCCACAAAAATCGAACCTACTCCAGGCTGTGGTGGCGCACACGCCTTTAATCCCAGCACTTGGGAGGCAGAGACAGGCAGTTATCTGAGTTTGAAGCCAGCCTGGTCTACAGAGTGAGTTCCAGGACAGCCAGGGCTACACAGAGAAACCCTGCCTCGGAAAAAAAAAAAAAATTGAATCTACAAAGTTCATGCTCAACTGTGTGATCAAGTTATTAAAAAAAAAATCTCAAAAATGCACTTAAAGTAAGTTCATGATTTTGTGCTAGACTGCACTCACAGCTATGGGTGGTAACATGCAGCCCTCGGGCCACAGGTTGAACCTATATTTGAACCCCCGAGGCATTAAAACAAGCTGGGCACTGAAGAGGCCACCAGTCCCACTGTATTACCTCTGTGTGCAAACGCCCACCACGGTCCTCACAAAGGGCTGACAAGGTCTAGGGTAACATGTGGCCAGGGTTTCTAAGGTTTTACATCAGGGGACCACTTTCTGTTTAAGTGGTTTTGCCTGTGTGTTTTGCCCTGCTCCATGACTTGATCTTGCCCAGGTCCTGTGAGGGCAACCACAACTGCTGTACGTTCACGAGTAGAGAGTCCTGTCATGACCAGAAAAACCTGGTTTCTCTCCAATCCTCCCCTAGCGCTAGCCCTTACAGTCTTCCTAACCCACTTCTTTCACAGCCCCTGTTGGAGAAGAGTGATGTGGGTGTCCCAGGTTAGCCCTCTAGTGATACTTACTCTCCGCACTTTGAACCATCTCCAACTGCACAAAGAAAACTGTGACGAAATCTGAGAGCGGCACTAAGCTGCGGTCTAGCGATATGAATTTGGAGGCCCATGTGATATTATGTCCATTTAGTAGATTAACAGTAGTAGAATCATCCCTGAGGTGCTCACCACCCTTGGGTTCTTGGCCACATTTACAATGCCAGGCATGAGTTTCCTCCCAGGGAACAGGCCTTCAATCCAGGGGTTGGTTACCCCCATACCATTCATGCCGCCATTGTCGCTATGGGTACATCTTCCATTCTGGTGATTAGTGCACCTTATCAAGTTCACAGCCGGATCAGACTTTATTGACATCATTGCCCCTGTACCCCCAGCAGCACACATAGCATGTATGTATGTCCTCTGTCCAGAGAGCTTTTGATAAGACTTAGCCTCCTTCAGCATTCTTCCTATTTTTATCTTATTTTATGCAATCATTTAAGCAGCTCATGTGTATTTCCAAATGTTAAAAGACCTAAAAAAAAATTTGATCCTAGAACTTTTGAGAGGACCTTCAGGGGCCCTGCTCTCTACACTAACCACGCAGTTAGGGGGATCCATTTTTACAGATACATTATACAGGCTACAGGCAGAAAACTATGACCAAGAGGTACACAGAGACACAATGTTACTGAACTACTCTACTTTCAAACCACAGGTAGACACTCAGTACTCTTCATGCAGCTACAACACTGATCCTGACTCCCTATAAATCTACCTTCTATGCAGACAGACAAAGATGGCTTGAGATGACCAACAGGTCCCCAGGACACTATGTTTCTAAACAGGGAAGAAAACATGGCAGTCATCAGACATCCTGAGATATTAGGCAGAGCTGATGACTGAATAGCTGATGACCAACCATCACAGAACTACAAAGCAGAAAGTTCCCGTGACATTGCAAGCCCATCAGCACCCTCCTTTCCTAAGACACTCCTCCCCTACATGACGACAAATGGCAGCAATGCAATGTCTCATATTTTCTGTCTTCCCATTCGATGTCCTTCAGCAATTTCATTCCAGGAAGAGACAAAGAGAGATGAGAAGGGGCAGAAAAGCAGGTGGCTGATAACTGATGACACTGCACACCCATGATCTCAACATAGGCAAACAGTTGTCTGGGCAACTTAATTTGTTCAAAGCCAGCCTGAGTAGCATAGCCAGACCCCTGATTTGTACACCTGTAAGAGAAAAAAGAGATGACCTCAACAAAATAATTTTTAATTTTTAACATGTATTTATTTTCTTTCATTCATGTGTGTGTGTGTGTACGTGTGTGTATATGTATGCACCATGGTACATACTTAGTAGACAGAAGACAACTTGAAGTTCCCTCCATTCAACACATAGGTCTCCAGGATCAAAATCAGGCTTGGTAGCAACTACTTTTACCCACTGAATTATCTTAATGGCCCAATAAAATAATTTTGATTCAGGAAGATGGTTAATTAATTAATTAATTAATAATGGGATCTTGCTTCAATCTAGCAATCTGTCCCCTTTCTATATTAGACCCATTTTCTGCACCATTTAGGTCATAAAGTAAGTTCTGCTTCCATGCTGAGATGAAAATCATACACCAAGAAGAGATGGAGGCCGTAAGGTCCCAATAAATCCGGCAGACTTGGTTTCAATCTGTAACGTGTTCTGTGAGTTCACATTAACCCTCCAGGTCTGTGGGGCTCACTCAAAAGCACAGCATGTGCCACCACCATTTTGTGCCAACAACACATAAGTTTCTGTGATATCCAAAGCAGATAAGCTGACCCCTGTCCTCACAGACTAGGCAACAATTAGACCTAGTGGGGACCCAGCTTGCCAAATCTAAACTTCCACATAGAAAAGAACTCCACAGTCCTCTCAACATAACACAGCGATCGTGATAGAGCCTGGTAAATTCTCAGCTGTGGATAAGCACTTCCCAGTGCAGGGGCTGCTGTGCTTACCCTCAGGACAGTTGCTTCTAGGGTCTTTCTAATGTGTTGTCAGTCACCAGATTGAGGACAGATTCCCTGGGACTCATACACACTACCACCACACCATCCCTACCCCCTCCACCTCCTACCTCTGTCTATTACCAGGTTAGTGACTCTCACCAGAAGGACTGTCCCAGGTCCATTTAGAGCACCAGTGTTGCTATCTACTAGCCATTTCCTTGGATTTGTCACAGTGACCTGAAACTGGTTCTCTTGTTTTCTCCATTCAGAGAGTCATATGTATCTCAGGCTGACCTAGAATTCACTACACACCCGAGGCTGAAGCCCGAGGCTGACCTTCAGCTTCTGCTCCTCCTGCCTGGGTCAAACCCCAGGGCCTTGTGCACGCTAGGCAGGTACTGGGCCAACTGAATGACTCTCACCTCTGCTTCCTCTTTTTTGAACTTATCAAGTACAGTCATCAACTACCACCAAGAGCAGTTACGATATAGCACAATAACACTAAATAAATGCCAGCCCCGAGCAGTCCAGTTATCTGTTGCATGCTCACAAAACAGACTTTGGGATCAGTCAGTGATATCCCCACTGTACTTGTATAACAGGACCAAAATAGCATATGAAAAGCACCCACCCAATCAATAGCTGTTGTTCAGATCAATATCCCCATGGAGGAGATTGGTTATTTTCATTCTCACCTGAGCCTAAGATTTCAGTGCCCAAATTTCAAGTTTGCATTTATGTCTGTGATTGTGCCCATGCCACAAACTGTAGCTGTCACACATTAATGGAAAAAGGGAGGGTGTTATGTTGAATATAAATGAAGCATTCAAGCCAAGAAAAGCCAAATGAGGTCAGGTCCCCAATGAATAAAAAGATTTAACAGAGAAAAGGGATGGGGCAGCATCAACTGTCCCACTTGCATGCCAGCCATCAGCCCACGGTGGCACATGCCAGCCATCAGCCCACGGTGGCACATGCTAGCCATCAGCCCACGGTGGCACATGCCAGCCATCAGCCCAAGGTGGCACATGCTAGCCATC